>JANAVB010029820.1:6907472-6937472 GCA_029216955.1 Iris pallida | reverse complement strand
ACAAGAGGGTTGGGATCTCTTGTTCGACTATAACTAAACTTGTTGGTTCAACAAAATTTTAATTTTCACCTAACATGGTTAAGACATGAGCTTGAAGAACCTTGGGACTGAAGAATTTATGGCCAAAAGATGAGAATTCTTAGTAAGTGTATAAAACTTTTTCATGGAACTTGATTAAGTAAGTGTTTGGTATCCTTAAGTGGTAGCGATTAGTGGGTGCGGTTTGGTGTTTGGTGTTGTGTAGGAGGCATGGGCTTGCTTGAGTGAGAAGCATAAGTCGTCTTGCATGGATCATGGGCCTTTAATTTAGTCAAGAGAATGGGTCGATATTGTATGGTTAAAATCCAAATGTAACGAAAATAGGCCTCTATGGTTTGTTCTAAGGGAAAATGCATCATGCATGTGGGATAAGTGAAATAGAGAACATAGAGGTGTGTGTGGGACATGTATGTCATGTGCGTAGCTTAACTGATCTAGTTCGTGGGTATGAATTTTGTTTGAAGGGTACGGCTAGTGTTGTGCTCCGAATAATAGAGTCATGGTCGAGGTTTTCAAATGACAGATAGAAGTGGAAGTTATGAACTACTATCATTTGTTAATTCAAGAAAACCTTATATTCTTAGAGGGGCTTACAATATGTTCACTACGGAAACTTTCGTTCTCAAAGTTTAAACTAAGGCATGATTCTACGATAGAATGGAATTTGGAGAGTCATGGTCATGATCCTTATACCATGATTGTTGGAATAGCCGTACTATATTCTAGAAATGATATACAGTACGAAAAGAAGTAATGTATGGAGCTCATGTCGTAGTTGTGAGCAATTTGGAAGAAGTGGTTGTATATGTCATTCTTGTATTCCTAAATTTACGAGTTTTATAATAATGGCACACGAAACGAGGGTAGCATATTTAACTCTTCTTACGGCCTATGCAAGTTTATAGTCGAGGGTAACGACTTTTATAGTCCGTCAAGAAATACCTTGGAAGCTAAATCCCAAATTTTTTGCTCGTAACAAGCTTACTCATTTGCGGCTATAAGGCTACTAATGGCGTCAAAGGTAGTACGTTGTGATATTACTGCTAACTAATCAGTCCAAGTGTTTTTCTAGGAAATTATGGGATAAGCAGGCCAACTAAACTCTTAAGGATGTTGCTCTCCTATTACTAGTATTTTAACCATAAGTGGCATATCTAGGACAATGCATTATGTGATTCTCTACGTTGCTACTGAGGTTCTACAGATCATCCTATCGACCTGCTCCGAGTTATTCTTGCTGGTAATACGGCTGGGTTGATCAAAACATAAATCTTTGATTAAATGAATCTCGAGTTTTATCTATATTGGCTGGACAAGATTCCCTAAAACCAATCTAAACCATTCTTATTAGGTTAGGGTAACTAGAATAGGTCTCAACTCAAGTGGTTTGGCTAATTTGCCAGTCGGATTGGTTAACTAGGTTCCTTAGGCCCAAAAATATGCCTTCTATGACTTTTGTGTTTAAGTAGCACATAGGGCCTCCACTGAGTAGCACACTAGTGATATGTGCGTAGTGTGCTTCGAGTAGATCATAATCACATATTGGGTCAAATGATTTAAGTCGAGGTGGGATCTCTAATTGAGGTTGGAAAGTATATCGATATTACGGTAAGAGTTATAGTTAGCCTTTTGACCTGAAAGTCGTATCATAAAATAAGAGTACAAGGGAACGTGTTTGAGTGGGACATAATATGTCTACTTGAAGGTGGACTCATCTAGGTCTTGCACATGAATTTTGTCGAAAGGTAACAGTTAGTATTACACTCAGAATATCAAAGTCACGGTAAGGGACAACAAAAGATCTAAAAAGAAAGTGGGAGTTCAGGAGTCACTAATTTATCATCCTAGTGAGAACCAATTTACCTAAATCAATCGGTGATCCTATAATTCCTAAAAGTAAGAATGGCTTACAGTCTATTCACTCTAGAGACTAGGATATGGTTTTAGGAATAATGAGATCAGGAATATTTGAGTCGCTACATCGTACCTTGACCTTTCGTAATAATAGTCACGATATGATCGATAACGTGATATGGTAGTTATCAATCAGTTTTGAGGACCGTACCCTAATTTTTGATAAATGGATATGATTCGTACAACGATACATGAGTCGATAAAATATAATAACCCACTCCTCCATAGTATAAGAGGGTCTATCGATGGGATAACGAACTCTAAAGCACGTCATATGAAAGATTTCTAACGACTAAGTCATGAATTTTCTATTAGTGTCAAGCCTGCTAAACTATGGTCATAAGGGTTCTAACGGTATTGAATGTAGTGCTCATGCGTTGCTTGTTGATAACTAGCAAATCATCATATGACAGGGTATTATGCTATGGTATTGGCTAAGCTAGTGATTGTGATGTCCCAATGCTAAGTCAGGTCTTAATAACAAAATCTGCATAACTAGAATAATACATGTTGGACTCAAATCTCGGGATGGATGTCTACCATAGTCTTGGTAAATATATGTCCTTATTTTTTCTCTATTCCTCTTATGTCTAAACTATGGGGCTGGGTCGAGTAAGGGTTGGTTTAAGGTATATGGGTTGATTGTTAAAGCAAGAATCGAGAATAATAATTAGAGACTCACAATAATTGGTTCTTTGAGAATAGATAGTCTCCTTGGTTGATGTTTTGACCAAGGGTATGATTCTAATCATCAAAAATTTCAAGTGATTAGAAGATTTTGATAGTAGTTTTAGGGTCGTGGAGAGAACGAGTAACCCAAGGCAAGGTTGTAGTCACATGGCTTGGCCGATAGTAGCTATGCTTGTGTATATATAGTTTTTTATGGCCACAGGTGGTATGGTGAACGAAGGAAAACATTATTTATCTATCTTCCCTCAAATACGAGCATTTATTTTCTGCAGTAAGTAACGACGAGAAACAATAAAGAGTTCAAGAGAGAGGGAATCAAATACGAATACGGATTTCCAAGGGCGATTAAGTAATTCAAAGAGAGTTATCAAGGTAGTGCAGATGAGATCCTAAAGATATATGTATCTCAATCCACGTGGAATAATCTTACGAAGAGCGAACCAAGTGCATCAAGGTTGATCAGACCATAATACACTAATTCTGATTAGACAATATGTTAGTTGGCGTCCCCAGTATACATATGTCCTAAACAAGATCGATAAAGAATAAGCTTACAAAACTAGGCTATAAATAGCAACATTATTTATGATATTACAAAATAATAGAGAGATAATATTGAAAGCAGTAATAAATAGTTCAAGTTTCACAAGGATCTAAGTCTTGTTCGGTATTCCTGCTTATACAGTCGTCCTACTGGCTCTTGTATCAGACCGTGGTTGACCAATGGAGTATGGGCTACTATAACTCTATATTCTAGGCAAACATAACTTCCTACACTAGCATATTTTCATTGCTACCTAGTTATCACTTTATTAATAGGTTACAGGGACACGGGATGGTAGGTTGTGAGGCATAGTACCCAACTTATAATAGTCAATCGATAGGATGATTGAGAAATATGATACTTATATCTAGTATAAGTCATCTTTCTACCTTCTCTATCAAGCACGAGGGAGACGGTAAGATTTATAGTGGAAAGGAATCAAGCAGAAGAAAGTCAAGGTAGTCGGACGAGGGTTCAAAATTGAAATCAAGGGAGAAGATCAAGCATGTGGATGAGATACCTAGATTCTGATCCTATATGCAGGTTCACATCGGTACAGTGACATAGCCGAAGTGATAAATTTGACCAGCATAGGCCACTACAAAATATGTAACGCCACAGTCCCAAAATACATATAACTAAGTACGTATCCATGCCAGCTGTACACATACAGAGTATACTCCAATATATGGAAACATCTACGTGTACCTAAGCTGTGAAGTGTAGTAAACCGTGATACTAAATCTCATCCACCAAATAAAAGAGTAATAATATAATCAACTATAAATTTTGTTATTTATTCATGTAGTTGGGCAGAGACAAATCCACTACCAACCATTTTCAATGAGAAGAGAAGTACAAGAAAATGGTGAATAAAAATGGTAAGGGAAGATCCAAGAGCAGTCCTCCTCGATATAGAAAGGATGACCACGATACTGGCTAGAGCACCTACAAAATATCATCGAAGCGCACACTTGGAGAGATCACCAGGTCCTCAGAGGGACGTAACAAGATACAAGAAGAACATGCCATAATAAACTGAATATATAACTTGTCACAAGCCACAAGTAACGTAAAATAGTCCCAGTCGTAACAAGACATAATATCTTATCATCAAAAAGTAGACTATCCCTACAACCAAACAAGGACAAGGGGTAGCGCACTATACCGCGATGCGACATTATACCAAGCTACTAAAGGAACGCTGGTGACATGACATTGACTAAGGTTACCTAACCATTCTAATGTGTTTATGCAGTTAAGAACAAATCTTTCGTCGCATGAGCCCTGGCTGTAAATAGGATCTGGTATAGTCCCCGCTTGGGCACCAGTGACCTAAGTGCATGACGTTCAAAACAATAGTGGCCAACCTGAGTGGATCATCCTACCCCAAGCGCATAACGTTTAAGAACGTCAGTGGACAACATGAGGAGATAAGCATACCCGTATCTCCAGTAGAGCTTCCGAGTTACAAGGGAATGTGTAATAGAAGCACATACGACAAGGAAATTTTCTCCCCACCCGATGCATTATCAAAGTCGCATCCGCGATCATGTACCTCTACTAACTACTCAGTCTCCTAACATGCCTCTATTAGCAGTTAGACCTAACGCATGCGCACGGGTGATCAGCCAACATATAAATAGCTCTACATACTACTCATCTTACATATAACTCATGGTACAACTGTGTCAAGGTTTATGCAATACACTACATATGGTAGTCCCTTAACTCTAGGTATATAAGCAATCAAAAGATAGTAGATAAAGCAAAGCTAATTTTACTGGACAGATAGTAAATCATAAAATATAATAATAGTATAGCTAGAAGAACTGAAAATAAATAAACTGTGATATGCAATAACTGAAGAAAATACAGACAAAATATAAACAATAAATATGGCAAAGTATCTTGCCCGAGATTGTGTGCAAAAGAGCGACGTCCAATAGCTCGAACTGTCAGAATCGCGAAGCGATGAAAGCCTAATCCCGTATACGTCCTCGGATGCTGAAATAAATACCACGAACGTGTTTGGAATAAAAGATATGTCTAGGAAATGCATGTCCAAAAGTCAAATCTGGAATTGGAGCAAAACCGTAATTTTGAGTCAAAAAGATGTCCGTCGTTGAACCCATTTTGCACCGAAACGCGTGCCAGAAGCTATGGTCTCTAAAGTCATCAAACCACATGTCTATGGGTCTGATTTGAGGTGACGAACCCAAATATATGTCGAAAGTTGGATTCCGGCGAGCCATGCATAATTTTGCCCGTTGGACCGGGTCGCGGGCCCGCCAACTAGGCATTCCGGTCGACCTTCTCAGAATCAAACCAAACTTGGCGCATAGGACCAAAATTTCGATACGGTCCTGTTGGCGCAATTTCATCTCGAACTGGCGACTTTAAACGAAGTTATGGCCAAGTTTACAATAGGTCGATACGGGGGTATTTTGACGCATACGTACTGATTTCGTCGCGCACACGCAACGAAATCGAGTTTCGTCAGTTCTCGTACGTCGACAACATCCATACGCGCCTTTCGATGCATATGGGTTGCAACCACGTCGTCCAGTTTATTGGAGTACACGCTATATCTGGAAGAATTTCTAATTTTTTATAGTTTTTAAAACTATTTTTTCCCAAACTTTAGGATCATGAATCTTTACATCCAGTAAATAAAATTTAATCTAAAAAAAAGGGTTTGTAGTGATATATATGGTCTAAAATACCATTTAAAAATTTCTCAAAAATTACTAATAGGTTTATCATAATTTATCTCGAAACCATGGGGTTTCGATTGCTTTCTGGCTGTCAGGAAACAGGGTTTTCTAAGTTTTTCGAGTCGATCTTTCAACCCGATGGTTGATACCTTGAGGAACAAGTATGTGGGTTGTCTAGAGGGTCATGTGGACTCTCTTCGAAATTTTATGGGATTGAAATTAGTTAAGTATACGCAAAGAACCGAGTCATAAAAAGGGTACCTCATGCAATTGTTGCTGTTATTGTGCCCATGGCTGCTGCAGCCATCCTGCCGCACCTGGCAGGCGCTGCCACGGCCGATGGCCACTACAGTGGCATGCGCACCCAAGGGAGGGGCTTGCCTGGAGGTCACGTAGTCGGAATTGGCAGGGTTTGGGATAGAGAGTTTTTTTAAAAAAAGGAACGCAAAAATCCTAGTTTGATCGAGTATAAATTACCTATATATATCAGATATAAAATTCTTGATTTTTAATTCAAATCTAAATTTGGATTGGATAAGATCCTTCCTAATCCTGTGGAGAATTATATTTGAATCATATGAGAGAAAACTAGGAAAGTTTCGATTCGAGATTGACGGGAACTTCATAGACCTCAATCCGTGAGGTTTTGCAGTATCAACGCTGGGGGTCGAGAAGCTGGGGTACTGTTTCATTAGAACCGTACGGCTAAGGACTTTTATTTGTATTTTTAAACACTTATATGGATATACATATACATATATACACACATGATATATATATATATATATATATAATATATATATATATATATATATATATATATATATCCTAATCCTTAGTAAATCAAATTAACCAAATATTTATATATACTGAATTTACTTAATTTAAAAAACATAAATTCTAAAATAAAATGCTGAATATATAAGCAAATATATATATATATAAAGAAGAACAGTGCATACATATACCTATATATGTACAAATTTATTTTCTAGATGAAATAGAAGTGAATATTGAGAAATATAAATAAAATACAAATATACATATAATGAAAATCAGGGGTTTACAGCTTATGAGAGGCTGCGCCCACAAGAAAATCAGAACATGCTTCGGTGAAGATCAATCTTCCAGCGTGCGTATCAAGAAGAAGGAAGGCTGCGCTTCGACGAAGACTGCATCCCTTGTAGATCCCTCTAGGCTCTGTCAAATCTGTAGTAGATCCTTTGTAGAAGAACAGAATTAGTCCCTTATGTATAGTCCTGATGTGTCTATACTAGACTTTGGTAGACATGACAATAAAGGAACTTCTCTTCATATCTTCTGTTTTGTCTTTTTAATACTGAGCCTCAGTCTTTTGTATCTTCTGCGCTTTGGCAAAGGAATGTCTTCAGCTGAGATTTTTTTCTATAAGACCCCCTTCAAAGTGTCCCAAACTTGAGTCAAGCTCGGGCTACTTTGAACAGAAGCATGAACACGTGTCAGGACTGTACGAGCTGGGTGATGGCTGGTATCATGCCTAGCTCTTAGCATTAATTGTCCTGAGTCATCATTTTAGAGCATGGGCTCCTGATGGCTTCTTGATATTGGAGCCTCTTGAGTCTTTACAGGGATCGCGAATCACTTTAGCAGAGGAGGTTCAGAGTCACGTTTTTGGTCACTCGCAGTACTGTCATCTGTCATGGAGTGGAGCTTTAGCTTAACTTGTAAGCTTCCTTCTGACCGATGTCTGGCTCGTGCCTTGACAACGCAACAGCCTACATAAAGGATTGTCCCCCTTTAAGAGAAGACTCAGCTGCTTCAACAATGGCCTTACTTGCCCGATGATCGGCTCCTGATGATCCTGGAGTTTGCTTGAGGCGGCCGTCGGTGGCAAATCTTTTCATCCAAAGAAGCTGTAGTAGAACTACTACTGGATCTCGAGATATTCTGCGTCCTGGATGTCGTGGGCGTTAATGTTGTCTTGAACCCTAGCTTTCTGACTTTGTATTGGTTGCCATGTTGACCAAGGAATGGCAAGGCCTGCTGCTGTGGTTGCTTTCTCTGGCCAGCTAGGGAGACAGGGGAGTCTTGTGCTAGTTTTCATCCTCGTCTCGGGCCAGTAGCAGCTTGGGGTAGTAGCTTCCTTTTGACCAGGAAGTGATTGGCTTTGTCACAGCCTCGCCCGCGCTATTGAGAGTTTGTACCATAATTTTAGCATTTTTTTGCTTCTTTGTATGTAACTACGAAGGGTCTGTAATAGGTCATTGTAGCCACATATTTTTATAATAATAGTTTTCTTGTTCCTTTTGCTTTTGTCTTCAGAATAAAGAGGGAATCTCCATAATAGATTTGCCTGACCAGAGGTAATATGGACGTGGAAGGCTTGATCTTTGTCTGGTATAGAACAATAATCCAGAGGTAATATGGACGTGAACTATTTTCTAGACAACCGGGATAATCATAGAACTGATGCGAGAAGAACGACTACTCAGAGGTAATATGGACATGGTAGTCGCGTTCTAGGCGTAGATGAGCAATCCAGAGGTAATGTGGACGTGAAGTGCTTCATCTACTTGAGAGAATATATGTGAGGGAGAGCGAGAGTTCCCCTTACCAGAACTCATGGGCACCCTTTTCAGGGGACGTGGGTGCCAATGGGTCTGTCTTCAGACGTAATACTTGTTTAGGAACTTGCCATTGATGGGCATCATTAGCAAATCTCCATTAGGCTTAGCTAGCCGATAAGCACCGTTGGAGTACACGGTTTCTATGATGAATGGTCCTTCCCACTTGTCAGCCGTCTTGTAGGTCATCACCATCGGTCTCCGTACTTCCAAGATGAGGTCGCCAACCTGGTAGGATTTTTACGGACCTTTTTGTTGAAGGCCCCAGAGATGCGAGCTTGGTAAAGCTCAATCCTTTGCTGCACGAGCAAGCACTTTTCATCCAACGTTTCTAACTCTTGTAACCGCCTGCGCTGATTATCTTCGACGGTTAACTGATTGGTGATCATGTTAGCAGACAATATCTTCTTAAAGACTTGACCCGTGCTGGTATCGAAGTCCCAAGTTGAGGAGTTAGAAGATTACGAGTGCCTCATGACTTCTTCTTCTGAATCTTCTGAGGTGGTCGTAGGTGTAATGTACCCCAGCCCTCGATGAGTACGTTGGTAGTAGTTTTCAGATTTTCCCTTTGGAGTACGAATCCGTAAGGGAGGATGCTGGCATTTGCCATAATTGAGCCCTTTGTTGCTATTCAGGTCGTAGCCCATCTTCTGGATAAGATTTTTGGTCTGTACCGTGTAGCGGTAGAACTGTATTTTGCCACTGTCGAGGTCTGGGTCTTTAGGAGTTATTCGCTGCGGATGCTCCAATCGACCGAATATGAGGGTTCCTCTCTTTTTTTCCTGGCTGGAACTATCAAGTAGGCACCTCGGGCAGGGACAACTCGACCCACATGGTTGGCAGTTGTCACTTGCGTCTGTAGTTTATACAGATAATTATCCAGAAAATATTTGGTGTTCCAGCATGCGCCAGAGCAGTTCGATGACAACTTTCTGTTAATGAAGTGGTATCTTGTCCTAAGGGATTACATCGTCGAAAGAGTGGGCCTCTGTGTTGGCGTAGACGTAATCTTCTAGCTCTTCGTCAGTGAGGGCTAGAGCTGCCGCCGGGGAAGGTGGATGCCTCCCTTCTAGCTTGACCATCAAGGGAATGGTGGTCGGATGCTCCTGCGCCTTCATGGTCGGCCTTGGGGACGTCTGGGGTAACCTCATTCGTATATGATCCTGACCATCTTCCATCATCACTGGAGGCAAATGTAGTGCCCCATCCCTACATCGTGTCCCGTTTTCGTCCACGGGGTGCGCAAGAAAGGAACACTGTAGCTATCGATTCGGTCGGGACCGATAGGTCGGAATCGGCCGAATCGGTCGAACAAAAATGGTTGAATTAAGATCCATTCCATGTTATGGAATGGCTTCTTCGAAACCAAGTCCCATATTCAGCGGGTTTGTGCCTCAAGGATTGGCTCTACGGCTGAGTCGGGAGGACCTCCCGTTGCTTGGTTTTCATGCCGCACTTGATTTGGCATTGGCTTTAGTTTTCAGAATTCATTTTTTGTGAATATTTTTGATGGGTTTTCGTGACTTGTGTTTTCGAGCTTCGCATTCATATCAAAATTCCTTGAATTACACAGTGTTCTAATCAGTTTGCTTATGCAATTGTAAGTGATCGTGTAGGCGACGTCAGCGCATCCAACCAGTCGCTCGCTTGAAGCAAGTCTAAGGGAGTGGCTGACCTCCTTCGCCTCGACCCTCTATTTCAAAATCAATATGAAGTTAATGAATCTTGTCATCATAGTGTAGAATCAAAGAAACCATGGCACGATCCTTCACGAAATACTTGCTATCACACTGCCCAGTATTAAAATAGAAAATGTGCTTTCTTATGCAATTCCACTTAGCCTATACAAAAATGAATGAATCGATTAACGTTTATCACAACGATATGGCTAAGTGAGTAAATCGACTAAGTTCAAAAGAAAAGCTAAGTTTTGCAACTAAAAGAGAATGGATAAGGTTCTAGAAAAGAGAGATCATTTTTCAAGACTCTGCAAAACGGTCATTGACAACTTGTCTACAAGGTGTAGTTTCTTCGAATGGTTGCCTAGGCCAAGGAACCATTCATCCCGGGAGAAACGAATATAGCAAGCGCCAGCCTTACATCGGCGTGGGTTATTTGGAACTTTCGCACAGGGATCGCTACCTGCCGTGAAAGGGTCCCTATCTAACCCTGCTATAGTCCATGATGGCTTGACATTGCCAGTGACCATCATGCCCGAGGGACGAGTATCGATTCGATGGAATCAGGGCGTGACATCGAAGGTGGAGCTTTGCCTCGAAGCTTAACAAGAGGCGCTGACACCTTGGGAGGCCTACATTTCAATCAAACCTTTAAAGGTTCTTCGCCCATTGCTGCACTTTCTGAAGCTGTCTCTACCTCGTCGTTAGCATCATTATTGTCGTCATCCTAGGGGACTAACTTGTATAGATCAGCATTCGTACAGTAGGCTTCAAGTCCTCGGAATGGGTCGATATCAGCTAACTCCATTTTGATAGTCCCATCGTTGGCCACATATTTATACACTGATATAAAGTGGGAGTGAAAATCATATACTCATGGATCCATGGTCGCCCTAGCAGCATGTTGTTATTTATGTCTGCATCAATGACATAGCAAGTCACTTCAGTATGAAGGTCGCCGATCTGACATTTCAGGCAAATTTTGCCCAAGGGCTCGTAATTTTTCGTTGAAGCCACTGATTGTTGTGTTCGAGGCTGTCAACCGATGCATCGAAACCCCTAAATTTGAAGCAGGCTTCTTGGGATAATGCTCAAAGAGGAACCTGGGTCGATGTAGATGCGATCAACCTTAATGGCACCGACATCCCCCGTTAGTACAGGGGGCGGTTGTGCCGGTCATTCTTTAGCAGCATGTCTTGCAGGGTGGGAATCACTTCGACCACGCTGTGGCAATGTGGGCAAGCTGCGGATCCACTTTCGGTGGTCGAACCTGGGTAGGAAGGACTCGACGTTCTGTAAAGCTTCACTGAGCGCATCTCGAATCTCCTTAGAGAGGCGGAGGAGCTCGAAAAGTGATAATCTAGTCGGAGTATTAGCCAGCTGCGCTAGAATATCGAAGTTGTAGGGCTTGATAGGCCCTACTACCAGATCCTTTCAGAGAGGTTTGTCGAAAGATCCTTCTTCTGTTTCTTTTGTCCACGGTAGGGGCCCGGGATGGACCCGCCTTGGTGCCTCAGGGATTTAAGGTGGACCAGCTCCTGATATATCTGGGACAGAGGAAGTATTTGGTGGAGACTCCTCCTGGTCTGGAGCTCGGCTCTTCTCTTGCCTCTGCGTCGAGCGGGTGGTCACCAAAGCATCGTCGGTCGACGTCGAGACATACGGCATGCCTTGGTTTTCTTTCTTTGGCATAAAGGGTCGTAGATGTCATCATGGCGGAAACCAAGTCAGGATGTATCCACATGACTTTGCCTTGAGGCATGGAGAATGAGACAAGCCCTTGAGCATTGTCTCGTGCTGACGGAAGGTTGACTACTTCCATCATTGCTTTGGAATAGAGATGATGCCATCTTGTACCTCTGTGGCTGGAAAACTCCTGAACTGGAGAGTAACCATGTTGGTCGTGATGGTCTTCTCCTCGTAATCCAGCAATATGACGTTGGCGTTAATGAGGTACTGAATTTGCCCCTTCAACACATAGTGTCCAGTATTGAGTGATGGACATACTGGTGATAATGGCAGTACTTGGGATGGTCCACCTTTCTACTTCATCAGGACGCCTGGGTGCCGGGATAGACAGTTTCCATTCTTCGTAAGCATCACGAAGAGCTCCAGCGTATCCTCGTCATTGAAGGAGTAAGTCTCCTTCGGCCTCCGTGCTTCCGCAAACTTGAGGTTCGCAGCTGCTGAACCTTGGAGATGTTGACAGTCATGGCTTGCTTACCTTTTCCGTCTTTAGGGTTGTTGCTGGACGAGCATCTCCCCTTGTCTTCGGGTGTAGAAAAGTGTAGCCCCAGGAGCTGCACGTCCTGGGCTTTCCTTTGTGCGGCATCTACCTCTGTAATGAAAGGCATCTACTCCGTGCAGGGAGCACTGTGCCATAATTTTATAGCGGGAACATGTTCTTGCGGCAGAAGTCCATAATCATGGGCTCGGGCATGTCGGGTGGTAATCTTAGGGCTGCTTGGCAGAAGTGCTCAATGTATGCACGGACAGGCTCTTTCTTCCTCTGGACAATTTCTATGAGGGTCGACATGGTCATATCCATGCATCCTTCATATAATCTGTCCACGAACCGAGTCTTCAAGTCTTCAAATGACGAGATGCAGTCGTCCGAAAGACTATAGAACCACTCATAGGCTACCCCTACAGGTCCTATGAATATGTTGGACAGGAGGGCGTTATCCTTTGGCAAGTGCCCGTTACTGAGACGAAGTACCTCAAGTATTGTCGGGGAGACCCTTCCCTTTAAAGGTGTAAGCATCTGCGGATTGTATTTGGGAGGATAGACGACGTTATCCCACTCAGCAGGGTATGGCTGCCGGATCTCCATCTTCTGGAGCGTTGCTTGCTTCTCCTTGGCAACATGACGAGCATACAACTCCTTGATGGCCTACTATATCTCGGCCAGTATTGTGGAGCCTGTAGCAGATGGAGTAGATGAGGATGGTCCTGCCTGATTGGCAGTAGTCAACCTGCCGGATTCATTATTGGTTGGCGATCACGCACAGGTGTAGAGGCAGTGGGGGTCATGCTACTTTGAGGTCGATTATGACTAAGGACAGGGTCTTCATGGTGTCCGTCAGCATCTAACTTCGTCTCGAGGACTTTGATACGTCTGAGAGCTTCGTTGTTGTCTTCCTCATTGCCATCGGCCACGAACACAGACCGAGTGTGAGGGTGACTCGAGGGAGTCGTGGATCCTTCACTTTCTGGCTCAGATGCCTGAGTCTCGCTATCCTGAGGATATTCCGTAAGATTGTGATTTTCTTTGGACTCAGTATGTTGCTACCTCCGATCTGGTGACTGGCTGCGCCAATCGAGACATTTGTGTCGTATTGTACCTAGTCAGATTGGAACACAGGGTTGTCGTGCATGGTAGGAGGCTGGCTATCCCTAATTTTTTGACAAGGCATACAAATCTAGAATGAGTGCCTTGGAACACACCTGCATCGGGTACCTTAGCTTTACTGTTCTCTGACCTCTCTTCGGTTTAGCAACCGATATGGAATAATTCTGGGGGCTTCTTGAAAGCTCTGGAACCCTGCACCGCGTAACATGGCGATGCGGGGCTTGCCTTTTCTATGGCTTACCGACCCCCTGTTAAGCCTCTAGCGTGGGGTCGGCGTAGAGTAGAGTCTCTGGAAGACGAAACGCCTACTTGGCGATGGTGCAGTCGTCTGCTGACAACGGCAGTTGATGGTAATCTGGGTACAAGAGTGCCTTAATTTAGGCACATTTTGTGCTACAGCTTCTTTTTTCGCTTGGGATAGGGTTGGATCTTCTGTCGTAGCACTCCCATTGTACATGCAGGGAAGCTGCATGTAAGCACGGTCAGAGCGAGTCTAGCGAGGAAGCCTCATGTCGCTCCTATAGAAATGCTGCTCGCGTGGCTCCCTCTCCGTGGAACGTACCCCTTGGCTTAGCTTACGCAACGAGCACCCCAGTAGAAGGAAGATTCGACTGGTTGAGGCATCAGAGCGCAAGAGCTAGTCTTGTGTAGCTTTCCGTCGGCTACGCATGTTACTGTCAACACGGGCCTCTGGTCTGCCGCTGGTGTCGTACGCTTGTTGTACAAAGTGCGAGCCACCTGGGATCTCTTCCTACTACCTCCAGCGGACGAGTAGTATTCAGAGTCCGCTGAAGGTTTACCTGAAGGAAAACTGATTCTGTCGAAGACAGATCTCCTTACTGTTAATACTCCCATCGTGAGGGGTTGGACCGGTGTGCGCTTCCTTTGGCATCGTTCCTTCGTCAGATCAACTATGGAACCACTATCTTCCTCGCCATGCTTTCCGGGATGAGAATCAGAGGGGATAAGGCTGTAGCAGCCGGGATCTTCTCTGTGACCTTGACATTGGAGGGGTCCTGAGACGCAGTTCCCGTCATCGTGTTGCTAGCCGTAGCCGCCTTAGGCCTCAGATACGTCGAGTCTTCTTCGGTTATACGAACCGCTTTGAAGTCTTTGGCTTTTCATCAGAGAGGAGATCTTCAAAAGCCTGTGGTCGAAGCATACGACCAGCATGTCTTGAGAAGCTCCCAGCAAGTTGTCATCAGATTGCGTCACCACCTTCTCATTGAAGGAGAAGGTAGTCCCCAGCAGAGTTGCCATTTTGTTCGACGTAACAAAAATTTGAACAAACTTTTTGCTTTATTGAACGTATAAGGTATCTGTGTACAAAGAAGAAAGTCCTAAACAGGATATTCTAAGTACAAGGAGAAGAGGTTTCTAGAAAAGTGTACGGTGGAGATCGAGCGCTGCAGTGGCTCCTTTACTCCGTTGACGATCTGACGACGAATCAACCTTGCTATAGCTCTATGGCCCTTTGATGGAACTCTGGGGTCACCAATCAAGAGGCTGTCTGGATGAGAAGATCCCTTGAAGATGGTTGGTTTGTTGGTTCTTTGGTTGATAGGTGGATGAGGGTGGTCGATTCTTCGTGGATAGAGATTGCTGATCCTTTGAAGATTATCGCTTGTCAATGTTCCCTCTCTTTTTTCCTTTTTTGGTGTAAAAGAACTCCTTTTATTTATAGAGAACCGAGCACATATGCGATGTGCATTAGGGTTCCTGAGATATGAAAGAATCTGTCGTAATTGCACGGTGCGGGATTCTACGGTGCTGACACGTGGCGGACATCGAGATTCCCTCAAACGAGATCTCTGGTGTTTATAAACATAATCGAAGAAGGTGACACGTGGCGCGTGCCGATTTGCTTGCTCGGATATAGGAGTAAATCTTGGGATTTTATCCTAGATTTGGAGTTTAACTGATCCTCGTCTATGATTTAAATCATCTAATATGATATCAATCATGATTTCATCCCAATCTTCTCTGCAAGAGGCGGTTTAAACAAACCAATTGGGTGGACCCATTGTCACGACCCGTACCTAGAGTAAGGGCACGAAAAGTGGGTATGTACAGCCTATGCTGCAGTGTCGGCGTGTAGAACGCTGTCCTAGGTCACAACATCTAACAATATAAGGTACCTGTACAGTATATATACTCCGAATGGAGGTGACATAATAGAATACAGTCTCAATAACATCTAAGGCAAAAATGATAAGATAGATAGATATGAAATGAATCCACAGAATACAGATAGATAGAACGTTCTAAGTGTCTAAGATAACATCAAATCCAGAAAACATCCCAAATCTCAAATACAGTAATCCAGAGTAAATAAGTACAACTGAAAATCACTAATCTAAACTAATGGTGTCATCCACTGCTAAGGGATCCTGCTGGAGATCTAGGTCACAGCAATCCTCTAGAGAAGTCCTATAATAAGTGGTACAGAGCGTCTCGTCCTCATCCTATGTAATATTTTCAACAGGTCCAGTCAGGACAGGAGCGAGCACAATACATCTCATACAAATCATAACAGGTTAGAAAATATAAACATGCTAGAGAGTAAGATACATGAAACTGAAAGAAAACATGATATAAAAGAGAGACTGTAAGTAAATAGCTACAATATATATAAGAGAACTATCAGTGACTAGTGATTCAGAGTACAAGATAAACATATGAACAGCTAGATGTGATTCATGACTATACTAAAGAGGTGATTCATGACTATACTACTTTGAAATTATTCACATGTTTAGTTCTACTCCCTCATCCCCAATCAATACACAAGGATCCAGTCAAGTTACGTTAAGATTAAGATTCATGACTACGCTACCGGCTCATAAAGAGTGATTCATGAATAGTTCATGAAGGCTCTGTGATTCATGAGAGTACAGGAATCACAAGCAGATTCATGATAGATTCATGATAATAGAAGCATGAGATACATGATGTAAGTGAAACACACAAGACATGAGTATCTGATGCTCCCGAGAGGGATAACATCTCATGAAGAGATCCATATAGTACCAATCCGTGTTACCAACGTGTCAGCATCAAGTAAAGTAATCTAAAGCAGGAATATAATCCTAAACAAGATATAAAATGATCAAAGAATATACTCGCATGGTATCCTGAATATCTGAAGAGAATATACTGTCTGAGGAGTGGTGTCTGGCTCCTATAGAACAGTACAAGTCACTACATGTCCAAAATAATAAGATAGACTGCTACAATACATTCTACATGATGTTTGGGTCAATCTAGGCCAAAGTCAACCTTTGGTCAACTTTAGTCAACTACACTAGTCAAACTAGGTCAAGCCTAACCCAAGCAAGTCTCAATAAGCCTAGCCAGCCTATTCTAGCAAGCACACATCATCACAAGGCCTTACAAGTCTATCAACACACAAATCACATGTTATACATGCCATATATACATAGGCTATAATATAGGAATCTACCTAAGCTATGTGCCATAGGCTACATAGGCCAATACAATCTACATTGGTAATACATTACTTTCACACATTATATGCACTAAATTAATATAAATAACATACACATTATATACCACATTTTATTATCAAGAATATAGATAATATATATATATATATATATATATATCTATATATATATATATATATATATATATATATATTTTATATATATATTATATTTTAATATATATAAAAAAAAAATATATATATATATATAGATATATATATATATTAAAATATATATAATATATATAATATATATATATATATATATATATATATATAATACATATAGAGTGATAGGATAATGTGGCATGTGTGTGTTAATATGTGTGAGTGTGTGTGTACAAGCTAACAGTGTACTAGGTTCTCATGTGTGTGTGTCTAGATTATCACATAGGTTCTCAGTTAGTGTGTAATGTATTCATGCTTGTGTGTGTGTGTGTGAACATTGTGTGAGTGTGTGTGTGCATGAATGACAGTAGATAGGGTGTTGTGTTCCCAGGTCAGTCCATGAGTTTAATCAGAAAATAGTATCAATGTGAAAACATGGAGAAATGTGTGGTTCACATAACAGTTCATTCCTATGTGTGTCAATGTTTCAATGTGTGTGTGTATGTGATATAGGGACGTGTCAATTCTCAGTGTGTATATGAACATGATAACAGTTTTCAAAAAATGTGAATATAGGTAGCAGTACAATGTGTGAGTGTCAATGACAGTTTAGGATTCCAGTCCAATAGCAATTCGAAAACAAACATCTAGCTAACATGAAAACTAATCATGTACATTAATCCTTACATATGTAGATGAACTTATCATGGTGAATTATCATTTAGAAATCAGTTGAAATTACATTTAAAATCTCAAAAATTCAAACAGTGCACTGTGTATCAGAAAAATTGGGGAAACCTGAATTATGAATCGAAACACAATGAAATACATGCAAAATAGGTCAGGGTCTAGTCGTACATGTATCCAGAGTCCACACGAGTCCCCACGTGTCCCCACGACTGGACACGGCGTGTCCAAGTCACGAACACACAGAGACACATTCGTGTGCACATACTGCGTCGTGCTGCGATGCAGTCGCCTCGTGGACCCGACATGTGACACATCATGCCACGAGGTCACGTCCACGTGTAGCCCAATACTAGGGCTACATACTGGACCCAACATGATGTGTCAAACATGGACACGAAGCCCGTATCAGACCGAGTCAACACGTTTCACACGTCCAGCGCAATCCCAATGCACTCGACACCACGTATCCGACACACGACTATTCGATACGAGGCTTGGAGGCTAACGTGTCAGTCATTGCCAACTCTTCTGTGACAAACCACATGTCACTATGTGCCCTGTGCAGTGAGCACGAGGCCTCGAACAGCAGGGCACTGCCCTAGGCTGCTGCGAGAGGTTTGTGTCCTGTTTGGACACGGATACGGCTCCAAATTGGACACAAATCATAAGGAAAACATTAAACACATGTAGATCTACATTTCTATTCAAATATTTTAAAAACAGCAATAAATTACTCTTTAAGGCATTTAATCAAACACTTGGAAATATATTATGATACGTGTCTGATACGGACACAAAATGAAATGTAATTGAGACCAAACCTTCACTACAGCTAGGGGACACCTACATCTAGGCTACCATGCAAAGAAAACAGACTTAAACTATAATTTGAAAGGTTTACCTATAGGTTGCAAATGATCATAAAAAGCCCCAAATCGATTGATTCCCGTTGCTAGCCAAATCCTCCATATTGCTCACAAACTGAAATCACTCTCCATGAATATCAAATAGAGGATGATTAGAATCTACTGCAAAAGATTTGGATCAAAAAGGAATTAAAATGGATTTGATATGAATTAGGGAAAATATGAATTACCTTTCCTTTCTAAAAGTTGGTTGAACACAAAAGAGGCAAGAACAAAGGAATGAGAGTTTAAATAGGAGGATTCCAATGATGGCCGGCCACTATGCCTGAAATTAGGGTTAGGGTTTCACTAATGGGCCTATGGGCCAAGTTGCATTAGTCATGAAATTAAATTCCTAAGTCATAAGTCATTGCACCTATTATTCCCTATTGAAACTAGATTCTAAATGACTAAAATTGGTTTGACTTAAGTTAGACTAGGGTCACACCATGCTAACCAGTCACCATAGCTAGGGTCAACTTCTAGGCTAGTATCCAAAGTCTCAACTAGCCAAAGTCAAAAATAGAAATCACCAATTCAATAAATCAAAATAAATTCAAAAATTCACCAAATGACTAAAATACCCTCAAGCTAAAATATAGTAGTGACAAATCTACCCTTCTTAAAAGAATTTCGTCCTCGAAATTAAAAGACGAAACTAAACTGATGAGAAGGATATATAATCATACCTCAAGGTCCAAAACAATATGGGTATCGCTCGCACATCTCATCCTCCCGCTCCCAGGTAGACTCCTGGAGAATGATGCCTCCATGTGACGCGAACCAAGGGTATCACCTGGTTTTTCAGTACCTTCTCTCGACGATCCAGAATCTCTACTGGCTGCTCTGGATAACTGAGAGTAGGTCCCACCTCAATCTCTGAATGGTCAAGTACATGGCTAGGATCAGTCACATACCGTCTCAACTGTGATACGTGGAATACGTTGTGGACACCCACTAGTGCAGGTGGCAAGTCTAGCCTGTATGCCATGTCATCGACTCTTCCACTGATCACAAAAGGTCCGATGAAGTGCGGGCTAAGCTTCCCACCTTCACCAAAACGTATGGTACCACGAGTTGGAGATATCCTCAAAAAAACTATGTCTCCGACCTAAACACAAACAAGGTCTCAAGATACTAAATAATCAAACATGATCAAACAAACAAAAATAAACAACCTACTTCTAATCCTATCTCTAATCTGTATCTCAAACTCCAAAGGCCTCCGGTGGCTATCAGCCCAGTGCCGATGTCTGTCCTGCGCACGCGAAGTCTGTCCCTGATGAGTTTCACCTTCTCGGCTGCATCAAAACCATCTCAGGTCCCAATAAAGCTCGCTCTCCAACATCATCCCAAGATAAGGGTGTAAGACATCTACACCAGTACAGAGCCTCAAAAGGTGACATCTTAAAGCTGGCCTGATAACTATTGTTGTAAGCAAACTCCACCAAGTGTAGGTGATCCTCCCAGTATCCTTCAAAATTCAAGACGCACGTCTGCAGCATTTCCTCGAGCGTCTGAATAGTCCTCTCTGACTGTCCATCCGTCTGGGGGTGGTATGCAGTACTAAACTTGAGCTGAGTGCCCAAACTAGTCTGCAGACTTCACCAGAAATGGGAAGTAAAGCGACTATCCCGATCCGAGACAATGCTGACTGGGATTCCATAAATCCTGACAATCTGTCGTATGTACATCTCTGTAAGCCTCTCTGTAGACGTACCCACTTTAAATGGCAAAAAGTGGGCCGATTTGGTTAACCTGTCTACGATGACCCAAATTACGTATTTCTCTCCTGGTGTACGCGGTAATCTAGATACAAAATCCATCGTGATGTGCTCCCACTTCTACTCTGGAATGGACAATGGCTGCAATAAACCTCCTAGCCTCTGCCTCTCTACCTTCACCTGCTGACAGACCAAACATCTGGCTACGAAGCGAGCTACCTCCGCTTTATCCCATACCACCAGACATGCTCCCTCATGTCCCTGTACATTGTTGGCACCAAGATGTATAGAGTACTGAGATCTGTGGGCCTCCTGCATGACCTGCTCCTTGAGCTCTCCACTAGGCACACACAGCCTGGAACCGTGCCTCAAAGTGCTATCCTCTGCATGAGTAAACTCACAATCCACTAACCCTGCTCGAACCTTCTCTCGGATACACCACAGAGCAACATCCTCAACTGTGTCGACTTGATCATCTCCATCAAGTCCGACTGAATCTGAAGGCCCCACATCTGCATCTGAACTCCGAGCATAATCACCTCATTCCCAAGCTCTCCAAGTCTGCTAGCAAGTGACGATCTGTAACACCCAGTTTTTCAGATGAGGGTAATTTTGAATTTATTTGAATTAATATATATTTAATTGGAATTTAATATGATTATTGGAATGGTGTGATTTAAATATGATTTAATTAATTACCTTGTATTGTGTTTAGCCCTAAACTAGATTTGACCCAACCTAGATTAGTCATAGCTAGACTTAGCAAGCCATGATTAGTGTTAGTTAGTATTGATTAGTCTTGGTTAAGTCATGTTAGTTAGAGTTAACTAGGTTGCCTTTAAGTCAAGTGTGAAACCTAGGCTTGTGGACCATTGATTTAACTAGATGGATTGAGAGCCATTGATTAAATCCCAAAACCTTAACCCTAGCATTTATGGCCAGCCACCTAGGGAACAACACCCTATAAAATCTTCTCAAAATATTGCCTCTTTGTTCATTCTCTCCATTTGGCAAGAACAAGGTTTGTTCCTATAGAAACCCTTTCCTATTTTAATCAATATAATTCCTTTTTCATTCAAACTTCTTCCATATTGACCTAATTTACTTTCCCTTACTGTTCATGGAGGCCATTCTCAAATTTGGGACAATTTGGAGCTTTTGGGTTAGCAAGAAGGATCCCTCATTTTGAAGCTTTCTTTGGAGAAGAACACCAATAGGTAACTTCTCATTCTCTCCATGAAATTTCAGTTTCTAGGCATGGATAGGAAGCCCTAGGTGTCCTCTAACTGTTGGTATAGGTTTTGCTAGGTTTCGTGTCCTTTACATGTCCGTATGGACACGTATCAGTGTGCATTCGTAGGTGTTCGACAAAATGTCACAGTGGGCATTTCGATCTTATTTTTCGATTTGGTTTGAACAAAAAATTAGGGTTTGTGTCGCTTATACGTTTCTAATAGACTGAACACGTTTTGTGTCGTATCGGGGTCGTACTGGACTTGTGGACACGCCCCCGCGCATACACGGTTGGCTGCCCTGCTACCCGCGTGTCCGTGCGGCCATCCTAGAGCTCGTAGATACGTGGTATTGGACACGAAGCTAGGGGCAGTGTCTGACACGACACTCCCAAAGTCTCGTGTCCATTGGTATTGTGCCGGGTGAGCTAGGACACGTGCACGGGTTCTCTACTGTGCGTGCACAGTACAGTGTTGTGTTCGTGCATGTTTTAGACACGTTTGTGTTGTTGTGGACACGACACTGGGTGTACATCACGTGCACTTATTGTATGTTACTTACCCACTCTTATTTCAATATATTAATGTGTTTTAATATTCAAATTTGATGTTTCCCAGGAAGGACTGATACGCAGTTCTGTTCTTAATTTCCTGAGCTTTAATTCCTTTTTTTAACTGTCTAAATTGATGTTTAAGTGTCTTGATTGATCCTACATGTGTAATAGTTCATGTTAGATTTGTTTTATATGTTAGATTAGGCTTTATGTTTCTGGAATGGAAATTAGACAATGGGATTGGGCTGTTATGTATTGACTGATACTCACATTAGTTTGAATAATTTATTTTCCTATTAAAACTGTCAAATTGATTTCCTTTAATTCCTGTCAACTGATTGTAAGTTCATTTCCAATTTTTTATTTCCATTGTTAGCTCACTGATTATTTAATGGGATGTGGAATTTGAATTAGTTCACTGGTTTAATAGGAACTGTCGTATGATTTCCCTCATTGAACTATGGTTTATCTCAGTTTTAAAACTAAGAATAGGATTCATGAACTGTCTTGATTTCCTTTTCTTTTTTAGCTGAAATCAAATGTCAGGATACATGTTGAATTCGTGTATATGAGTTAGTTAACAGTCAACCTTATGTTGAACTGTAAATTCCTATGTTGATTCAATGAAGTGTGATAGTTCACTGTGGTTTATTGCTCACTGTCATTTAAGTTCTCAGTTCATGGATACTAAATCCTGAGAATTGATTCCCATTCTTTTAAAAACTGTTTGAATGATGAATTGTCATGTTAACTCCTAGACATTGGGCTAGTTCACTGTCATTGGTTAGCTGTTGGTTGTAATCATGTAAACTGACATTGGTATGATTCTTGAAAACCCAAACCTGAGAATGAAACAGGAACTGAACAATTGATTCACTGTTAACCATTAACTAGTGAACTGTCATTCAATTCCTGAGATTAGTCCCTGTTTTCCAAATTTTTGAACTGTCAACCTTGTGCTAGCTGCACAAATATATATTGAACCTGAACTCGATTTTCTCTTCTTCTTTTCTGATGAATGATAACTGAACCATGTTAGCTTATGCACACTTCACCCCATTCATTTCACTCACTCACTCCTTTATACATGTTTGCATAAGCTAAATGTAATGTAAAGTGAATGTGACTTATATATTGATATGTAAGTTTATGCATAAATGTACAATTGTGTTAACATGCATGTTATGCAATTAGGATATAGATAGCTTAGCCTATGTCTTTCCTATTCACCACCATGTTCACACACTTAGACCCCCTTACATGCTAACTTCACTTTCTCTATTTACATGTATGTATGAGATTCATGATAAATAGCTATGGGATGTGCTTTAATGTGAGGTGCTTGATGTGTGTGCTTGTATAGCCTAGAAATGGTGTGTGCTTGCTAGAATAGGCTGGTTAGGCCTAGTGAGACTTGTTGACTTAGGTTTAACCTAGTTGACCTAGTTTGACTAGTCTAGTTGACTAGAGTTGACCAAGAGTTGACTTTAGTCCAGTTTGATCCCAAACTTCATGTAGATGTATTGTAGCAGTCTGTTATATCATTTTAGACTTATAGTGACTTGTACTGTTCTATAGGAGACAGACACCACTCCTCGGACAGTAGATACTCTTCAGATACTCAGGATACAGACGAGTGCATTCTCTGATCATTTTATATCCTGCTTAGGACTATATTTCCTACTTTAGATTATTTTACATGATGCTGATGTTAGGGTTATATACTAAAAGCATCACTTTTGTAGTAACCTTATTTCCTTAAATTTTGAAGAATCATATGGGCAAATGTTTGCATATTGTATTTGTTGCAAGTGTTAATACTGTTTGATATTCTATATTGTAGATAATATGGTGTGTGGTGTCACACAAAGATCATATTATCAGTTTCCTATGGAGTATATAAATAGTTCACAACCTAGATGGACTTGGACAATCTATTGGAAAGGTTGTAGTGTAATCTGATATTAGTCTATTGACTATAGGTTTACACTAGTACACTTTGTGTGTATTGAACAGGACCACTTGAGGATCCGGATATAATAACGGACATGTATATGCAGTGTGCATTACTTTGACTCATAAAAGAGTGAGATTCATTATGGATCAACAACCTCTATGAATTGGGTAATAAATTGTATGTATGATGGGCTGTTGATTATAAATGGAATCCATGTCCCGATACATCGGGTTGATGATGTCCTCTTAAGGAGCTCATAAGGATTGTCATGTAAATCCTGCAGGTGGATTATATCCGACATGACAAATAAAGTTGAGCGGTACTACTTAAGGATAAAAGATGTCGAATCAATATAGTTGTCAGTAACTTAATTTGATCGACGGACATACGATATCTTAACATGGGGAGCCAAACGAGCATATAATAAAGGAGCCCACAAACATAATTTGGGATTAGGGAGGTAGTGCAACAACAGCTCATTAGTGGACCGAGCTATTGTTAATGGGCCTGGATTGTGTGTTCGGGCTGAACAGGGATATCCAGATCCGTTAGGAGGCCTAACCCTAATTTCTCCTCATGGTCCCTGCCGTAGCCTATATATATCCTCTATTCTCTGGCCGCCAGATTACGGATCAGAAATCTGAAATTTTCTCTAAATTCGTGATTCACGTAAGAAGAGAAAGAGAGGGCTGCCAAGGAGAAGAAAAGGTTGGGAGATCGTCGCCCACATGACGTCCAACTCGAGGAAGGAATACGTACAGAAGATCTTGGGGTCGTCCGCTCGAGATTGCCAGGAATTACTTGTCTCTTTTCCGCCGCAGGTATAATTCGTGAACACTAGTTTCGCCTATGAAGGGTTAGAACACGTATTAGATCTATTTAACTTTCTATCGATCATACGCACACCAAAGGAAGGGTCCTGGGAATTCCCAGTTCCATCATTGGTATCAGAGTCACTTTGGATCTACGTATTGATTGATACGTCCATGTTGTCCAATAAAACCTGTGCTGTGTAATAGTCGGTAGATGTAGATCTGTTCTAACTCAATTTTGCAGGCATCTTAGATCCAACTATTATGGTCCAATACATGTTTTTTATTGTGTTGTTTAAACCACGGACATGTCGTGGATGTTGTTATTGTTGTGGATGTAATTAAAATCACGAGGGTGATTGCTTATTATTTTAATTTTTAATCTAGATTATGTGTGAACTCCTTCGAGAGGCATAGGATTGATGTAATTTTAATTATTTTTGATCAATCGTGATGGCGGTGGTGGCTGTTTCTGACGCCGGATGAGATGCTAGTTTTAAGTAGTCCAGAGGCAGATAGATGATTTCGATGAAGGAATCGACAGCCAAAACCTTAAAAAAAAAATTGGGGCGCTGCCCCGAACCCCGTATAGATCTGCGCAGCGCCAGATTTTGGATTCGGATAGTTGAGGACGGGAGCAGCAAAGATGACCATAATAGTTGGATATTTCTCTTATTTTTGTGATTTTGCTTTTTCTGATTATGCATATTTATTATTGTGTGGTTGTTTTTTTTTGAAAAACCAAGCCTACATTAATAATGGACAACATGGACATAATATCAAAGTAGAAAAACCTCATTGTTAAATAACTAAGTGGGAGAGGATTTTTATTTTGTATAAATCCTATGGTCTCCATTACTGGTTTGTAGGTGATGTAATTATACTTGCGTGTTGGCTTTAGTGCTTTCCTCCATATCGGATGAGTATAATTATGGATCACCAGTACAAACTTCCTTAGGGATAATTGTAGAAAGTTACTAGTATGTGTTCACTTCTCCATCTGATGGAACTTATTACAAGGTAATGGACTTAGTATTAAGTAATGGTATACACTTAGATACAAATAATGGTATCCTCCACATCGGAGTTACTGCTATTATTTGTATGACCAGAGCAAGACCAGCATATTAATTTTATTTGTCATAAAGTTATATTGACATGAAGAATTAATAGAAAATATACTTGAACAAAGTTGAATTTTTATACGTCCACACTATCGTGGCATGCTAAATTCATGGTGTTCAAGGTGTTGGTAAATTTCTTATTATTGTTTTGAGGGAATCAATATTTAGTTAATTTAAAAAGTTTTTTTGCCCTACATAATTTTATTTATGTGATTCTCAGGATTTCAAAAATGGGTTCTTTCGGTCCACTTATGGTGATTCTTAAAGAAAACAAACTTACTGGACCTAATTATTGACTGGAAACGTAATTTGGACGTTGTTCTGACTGCTGAGGAGTACAAATATGTACTTGTTGAGGAATGCCCACCTAAGCCTGATGCTAAGTCTCATTAAGAGGTCAAAGAGGCTTATAAGAAGTGGAAAAAGACAGATGAGATGGCGCGGTGTTACATTCTGGCATCTATGTCGAATGTACTGCAACATCAGCATCAGGCCATGGCCACAGCTTATGACATGATGTATAACCTCAAGAAACTCTTCGGACATCAGAGTAGAGCAGCTAGGCAGTTTGCTATGAAATGTTTGATGAATACAAAAATGGCTGCGGGTACACCAGTAAGGGATCATGTTCTCAAGATGATGGGTCATCTGAATGAGATGGAGATCCTTGGAGCTGAAATCGATGGAGAAACCAGGTCGATATCATTCTCGGGACTCTGCCTAAAAGTTTTGACAATTTCTGCCTTAATTACAACATGTACAAAAGGTTGTATAGTTTGGCAGAACTTGCAAAAGAGCTACAGGAGCTGAATCTCTCTTTAGGCAGAGTGGTCATGTTTTTGTTTCTGAAAAGGCTTCTACTTCTAAGCCAAAAGGCGGTAAGAAGAAAACATTCAGAAACAGGCAAACTCAGCAAAGAAGGGCATGGGAGCTCAAGGCGCGATGAAAAAAACTGAAAGACAAATGTTTCAAGTGTAAAGGGTCAGGACATTGGAAGACTGATTGTCCACTTCTCAAACAAGGGAACAAAGAAGGTATATCTCTTACTAGTAGTTGAAACATGTTTAGCGGTGTTATCTACGGCACCTGGTGTGTAGATACAGGAGCCACTAATCATGTCTGCAATACATTGCAGGGGTTCCAGGAAACCAGACGGCTCAGTGATGGAGAGATATGCTTGTTCATGGGTGATGCTACAAAAGTATCGATCGTTGCATTAGGAGATGTTACTTTATCTTTTGGTAGAAATAAGTCTTTGACATTGAGAGATTGTCTTTATACACCTTCACTTAGAAGGAATTTAGTTTATGTTTCTATGGTAGTTAAGAATGGATATTCAGTTTATTTTAATGACAATATTGTTATTAGAAAGAATAAACTTTATCTGTTCTGATGCATTGGTTGATAATTTGTATGTCATTAATCCTATTTCGCCCACAATGTAACTTATAGAAATAAATAATATGTCATCTAACTAAATAGAAAAGAACCTTTTGTATGAACCAAACATATCTTTGGCACTTACGATTGGGGCATATTAACCTAAGAAGGATTCAAAGACTGGTTGAAGATGGACCTTTGAGTTCATTGGAATGGAGGCACTACCAGTCTGTGAATCCTGCTTGGAAGGTAAATGACCAAAAGGCCTTTTACGGCAAAGGGGTATAGGGCCAAAGATGTGTTGGAATTGGTTCATTCTGATTTGTGTGGACCCATGACTATCCAAGCTAGAGGTGGCTTTGATATTTTGTCACATTTATTGACGATTATTCAAGGTATGGATACATTTATTTGATGCGCCGTAAGTCTGAGTGCTTTGAGAAATTCAAAGAGTACAAGGCTGAAACGGAGAAATGTCATAGAAAATGTATCAAGTCATTACGATCAGATCGTGGTGGCGAGTACCTCTTTGGAGAGTTTAGGGATTATTTATCAGAGGCTGGGATTGGATACCAATTGACTGCACCTGGAACGCCCCAGCAGAATGGTGTAGCCGAAGAAGAATAGAACTCTTATGGAGATGGTTAGATCAATGATGAGTTATTCGGATTTGCCAGATTCGTTTTGGGGATATGCCTTAGAGACTGCAGCTTATATTTTGAACTTGGTTCCTTCTAAGTTAGTACTCTTACTTCCGCAGAGCTGTGGATTGGGCGTAAGCCTAGTCTGAAACATGTTCGCATTTAGGGTAGTCCAGCACATGTGCTGAATGGAAAAGCAGATAAGTTGGAATCTCGTACAGAAGTACGCTTGTTTGTAGGCTACAAGAGGAACGAAAGGAGGTTTATTTTATAGTCCTAAGGATCAGAAGGTCATTGTTAGCACCAATGTCCGATTCATAGAGGAAGACTATGTGATGAACCATAAACCCACAAGTAGAGTTGTTCTAGAAGAACTGAGACGTGAGAACCAAGTACTTTAGTACCAACAGTACAAAAGGATGAACCACAAATAATGCACAACATGTCACAATGTTACACCACAACCGATAGTGCTCGTCGTAGTGGAGGGTTGTGATACAACCTGATAGATATATGTTCTTGGAAGAGTCGTCAGACTTCGTCCCTGAGGAACAAGATTATGATCCCTGTACCTACAATGAAGCACTCCAAGTAAGATGCAGAGTCTTGGCAAAAAGCAATAATATCTGAAATAGAATCTATGGATTCTAATCAGGTGGGAGCTTGTAGAACCACCCGTTGGTGTAAAAGCCATTGGATGCAAGTGGGTCTATAAGAAAAAGAGGATCAGACGGTAAGGTTGAAACCTTTAAAGCTCGGCTTGTAGCAAAAGGTTTTACTCAAAGAGAGGGTATCGATTATGAGGAAACCTTTTCTCCTGTAGCCATGCTTAAGTCTATCCGGATTCTTTTATCTATTGCAGCTCATCTCGATTATGAGATTTGGCAAATGGATGTCAAGACAGTTTTCCTTAATGGAAGTCTTGAGAAAGATTCTATATGAAGCAAACCAGACGGGTCATTGAAAAGGGCCAGGAGCATCTTGTTTGTAAGCTCCAGAAGTCCATTTATGGACTTAAGCAAGCTTCCAGATCTTGGAACATATGTTTTGATCAGGTGATAAATCCTATAGATTTGATCAATGTCAGGATGAATCATGTGTATACAGAAGTGTGACGGAAACGTGGGGTTGTTCCTAGTAACTTTATGTGGATGCATCTTGCTCATTGGAAACAATATGAAGGTGTATCTGATGTAAGGGTATGGTTATCCAAACAGTTTGATATGAAGGACTTGGGAGAAGTAGGTCACATCCTTGGGATCAAAGTTCTACGAGATCGCAGAAAAGGATGTTGGGCTTACAAGCTCTATCGATACTATACTAACTCGTTTTAGTATGCAAATTCTAAGAAAGGTTCTTACCTTTTAGACATGGAATGCTCTATCAAAGGAGCAGTGTCCGAGGACACCTAAAGAGATAGGAACATGAAGGCAGTTCCTTATGCTTCAGCAGTAGGAAGCTTAATGTATGCAATGCTATGTACGAGACCAGACATCTGCTTTGCCGTAGGCATGGTCAGCAGATATCAGTCTAACCTAGGACAAAGCACTGGACTGTCGTAAAGCATATTTTGAAATACCTAAAAAGGACTAAAGAGTATATGCTAGTTTACCAGGCAGATAGTTTAGTTCCCTTGGGGTATACAGACTCAGATTTTCAGTCAGATAGGGATTCCAGGAAAATCTACCTCAGGTTATGTGTTTACTTTGGGAGGTGGAGCCTGTGTGGAGGAGTATCAAGCAAAAATGTATTGCTGATTCCACCATGGAACGAGTATGTGGCAGCCTCTGAGGCAGCCAAAAAAGCGGTTTGGCTCAGAAACTTTCTGTT
>JANAVB010029820.1:6901149-6907459 GCA_029216955.1 Iris pallida | reverse complement strand
AAGGATCGTTACGATCGGATGCGCGACGGCTTGACGCGACGCGTAGAATTGATAGTCCCGATGAAACATACGAAATGAGAAAGGCGATTTTGAATCGCGTCGCGTGCAGTGACTTTATTGAATGAATCACGTATGTATAGAATATATGTATGCGATGAAATTTCGAGAACAGTTGCTAAGGATGAGTTCGATCGAGAGTACGAGATGGCAAGCATAGGATTGAAATTTACCTGTTAGCTTTATTCCAATTTGCTACCACTGGAATTGGTCGAAATACATATATCTTCGGGACGCCTTGAATATAGGTATAGATCCAAATCGAGTTGTATACAAAATTTAAATCGAGCTGCAGGGAAGACTATAAAATGTTAATGAAAAGCTTGCGAGATAGTATGAAACTGAACAACGTTGGTGGGACGAGATCGTGATACGATCAATAAAACACTTAGTCGGAGTGTTAATTTTGGTTCGAGGACGAACCTTGTTTTGAGTGGTATTCTGTAATGCTCCGCTCCGCACGGCGCATTACGCTGAAGCGTTGACTCAACGAGCCACGTTGATGCAAGAAAATGTATCGATGCAAAAACGATACGAGAGTTACGTTGTACCGAGCAACGCATCGAACTAAGTCGATGCGAAGAGTTGCCTTGTCCCGAAATAATGCATCGAGTGAATCGATGCGAAGCGCCATGTTGCCCCGAAGGATGAGTGCGTTGAATCGGCTCGAAGATTCTAAGAAATTGAATCGACCAAGGCGCAAGTCCGAATCGATGCAAGTATTGATTTTAGTTGGTTTCGTGTGCAGGTTATACTTCGACGGGAAAATATTAGAGGTCGATCTTTTGCAATATTTAGTAAAGGGTCCGCGAAATCAAATCGTCGCCTTGCGACGTGCTAAGACTTGGGCACGCTGAGGCAAATCGGACGTATAACTCAATGAAGTACGAAGTGCTCGAATGGCTAACTCAGGAGAGTGGTCGTGCAACAAATTATGAAATCGAGCCGCATCGGCTCGGCGAAACGACAAAGGCGTATCGACTCAAGGTGAGAGGATTGACTTCTTTTACTCCTTTATTCGATAAGTCAAATATATCATTGTATGCTAAGTTAACCTATCGACGCCACGGGCGTGGTCCGATCGGAAGATAAATCATAGTGTGAGTCGAACACTAAGTTAGAACAATTGAAATAAAACGTGCATCATATGCACGAGTCGCTATGGAACATTGGATATCGCATAGGCGAGCGCCTCGGTGCGCAAGCCGTAAGAACATGGGGTAACTGTACTCGGCGAGTGCCTTAGTGCACGAACCATACCGTGCCTTCGTACACGAGTTAGACGGCTAGAACATTAAAAGACAATAGGCAAGCGCCCTAGCGCGCAAGCCCCGAACATTGAATGCTAAGTTATAGAACATGGATATATGGTCAAAACGTGTCTACGTGCACGGGATAATAAAAGATGGCTTCGTTGCGAGAGAATACAGTTGTGGCATGAATGTGGCAGAACTGTCGGATATGACATGGTGCCTCGAAAGGTGTTCAAGACCTTCGGTGTCGTTCGGTTGACGAGCATTGAGTTGAGGCACGATGCCATTGAATCATTGAAACGAAGTACGAAACGTAAGAACACAGAAAGTTAACGAAAGAGATGTGAGATGATAAGTCTGAGTCTCGGACTCAAGACTATGTTTGGTTGTTTGAATTTGATTGCTTGAATGATAGGGCGTTGCATGGTCGATTGGAATGGGCTCGAGATTAAATTGTGATAATAGCCCGTGCACGGGTGTTTCCCCCAAAACGGTTAAATACCGGAGGAGCGCCCCGGAACCGATTGGCCGCGGAGGGATTCGAATAATCTTTGTAGGCGCATCCTTAAACAAGATGGGAAAAGCCGCAAATGATGGTATACAGCTGGAACGTTTCGGTTGTTGGGAGGTGACCCAACCCGTGAAACGCCGGGCAGCCCGACCAAATAGAGAGAAAGAAGGAGAGAAAAGAAAGGAACTCCTTTAGTCCATTCCGGCGCGGATACGCCAACGGGCCCTCATATAGTTAAGGAACGATGGGTTGAAAGTGTAGGCGCGTATGCGTCCCGCATAGAGATCCTGCTTAGAGATGCACATATAACATGACAGGGAAGGAATGCGGCATATTCACCTTGCGTCGGTGCAAGGGCGAGTGCGTCGACTTGGTAAGAAGTCACGCCACGAATCAAACACGAGATTGCTTGTTTGTTTGCCTATTAAATTCGATAACATGCTTGCCATGCTAACATGCTTTACGCTTTCAAATATGCCATGAAATTGACCCTAAGAAGAACATAGCAAGATCATAAGCTAAGTTGTATGATTCAACATAAATATTAAAATGTTGGTTTGGAAGGAAGATCTTTGCTTCAGTACATGCGAGGACGAACGTACTGATCCCCCACCAGCTTCATGCAGGGTGCAGGGAATGGATAGCTCGCGGCGAAGCATTGCTTGAACGTGTTGAGGCTTGGAATGCCGAAGCGCACTGAAGCGTACTATCGCATTGACGCTCGGACTACGCAGCTGGATTGATGCGGCCGAGATATAGAAGCATGATGTATGGAACGGTGAAATCCTTTGTGGGCAGAGAGAACCTGAGTGTTGTAGCCAATTTGGCATATATTGTTAGGCTATCGAAAGCCTTTGTAATCTCTGTTTCGAATATCAATAAAGAGAACTGTTTCGTATACTCTGTTTTCCTATCGTTGTAAAATTGAATCAAAAGATAACCATTTGAGAACTTGTCATCTTGCCTTGCACGAGCGCAACTCCAGGCTCGTGCAGCATCACGCCCCTGCGAGGACGATGATTCGAGTGATTCCAGGTCGGGGCGTGACACTCCCCCTCCCGCAGTCCTTTCCACGATCGCTCACATTCTCCGACGGCCCAGCCCTGAGCGGACATGCTAGGAACGTTCGCCGTCGTCGGCGAAGGGCCTCCACTTCCTCTACTCCCTGGCACCCGTATCACCCTCGACCTCGACCTCGCTTTCCGGCAGCCATCGATCGTCAGGCTCGGGATGCAGCGTTAGAGCCAGGAGGTCCTCCTCTTTCTAGTTGCTCGGCTCCGGTCTGGACGTCGGAGCCGCTAGCAATCGTTGGCCTAGCTCCCGTCGGGCTTGTTCGCAAGCTTCGCTGGCCCCCCAGCTCTCCTCCGTCCCCTCCGGCCGCCCAGGGCGTAGCCCCCCTCTCCGTTGGCCTCGAGTCGGCGGAGGCGATCCAGCCTCGACATCTGTGTTTTCCCACCCTATTTTTGAGAACTGCCGGATCCACTCCCTCTCTCGGACTCCGCGGAGAGGCTGTCATGCGCCCACATCCTAGTAGACGGGGCATGTACCCGCTTCGTGTTGGCAGGTCATGGACCTCCTTCTACTAGCCTATGCGCCTTCGCTGGGCTAGGCCGTACGGCCAGCTCGGGCGTGGTAGGCTATACGCCCTCCTCCCTCGGCCTAGTAGACAGGACATGCGCCCACTCTGTGTCGGCAGGCTATACGCCACCTTCCTCTAGCCTTCGCATCGACGCTAGGCTAGGCCATGCACTCAGCTCGGACGAAGGAGGCCATGCGCCTCGTCTCTGGATCCCGGATCTTCTACTAGCTCAGCTGTGTCCGGGCTATGCGCTCCCTGCCCAACCGACGTGCTATGCGCCTCCTTCAGTTCCCCTCTGCCCTAGATCTGCCGCCTAAGCTTCTCCCGATCGGAGCTCTTTAAAGAGGGGAAAGGCCTTGGAGGCGCATACGACGTCAGTTGTTTGCTATGAGCCTCCCTCTTTGGGCACGTATGACAGTATCTCGTGCTCCCCCATCCCTCCCGGAGCTAGCACTGCTTCCGCAGTGGGCGATGTCTCGAAGAGCGGTATGGCAGGGACATCCCTTCTCGCTTCAGCTTCCCCCCAATCCGCTGTGCCTTCCCCTTCTCAAACAGTTAGACCCGCCAAGACGGTTTCCTTTGCGGATGCCTTGAGGCCTGACTGCTTAGCTCACTTGGATCCCCTGCTAGAGGATGTAGAGCTCTGCGACATCAAGTTCTAGGCCCCATCTGACGGTCAGGCCATTCAGATCCCCTTCTTCCCAGTAGAGCTCTACGAAGGCTTTTGTCTTGAAGTTCCAGGCGGGTTGCCCGAAGATCTCCATTGTTCTAGAGGCCATCGCAGGCTAGGGGATCGTCTCGGCTTACCAGGTGGCTCCGCTGGTCCCAAAATACTGTTTCCTCTACCTCTCCTTCGAAGAAGACTACTCTAAAGTTTGGGCGAAAGGCACCACAACCGTAGGATCTCAAAGTGTCAAAATTGTCAAATGGTCTCCCAATTTCGACCCTAAAATTGACTCGACCATCATATCGGCATGGATCACCCTCCCCAACCTGCCTCTAGTCTGCTTCGCACTAGAGGCACTTAAAAGGATAGCCATCTCCATTGGATCTCTAGTGGCCGTTGCCGAAGAAACTCGAAACCTCCCCAAAGGAAACTTCACAAAGATATGTGTGGAACTGGATCTGTCCTCAGACCCTCCAGATCAAATCGATCTCCTACTTGCGGGTAGATCACACATACAGGCGCTGGTGTATGACAACAACATTATTTTCTGTAAGCACTATCAGTTGAGAGGGCACCTCACCAGGCACTACTACAAAGCACACTCAGAACTGAAGAAGCCAGCCGCCCGTAAGACACCATCGCTAAGAAGGGACAAGTCCACCTATCATCACCAATCCTACCTCTTCCCAACTCCCATAGCTTCTTCGCAGACAGTGAGGCCTCTCCCAGCCCTCGTATTATTTCCCAATCCGATCAGGAAATTGTGTCCTTTCACTCCCAATCCACTCAGGAATTAGTATCATTCGCTCCCAAGGACATTCACCTCCACAACTCCTTCGGTATTTTGCCCTCTCAGAAGACACTCCCTCGGAGGATAGTGAACTGAGCATAGAAAAGCACCCTACAGACGATAACACAGCAAGGTGGACCAGTGCGGAGCCCGAGCCCCTCCTCCCCCAAGAATCAGAGAAGGTCGAACTCTCTCCACCCTCAGAGGACATCCTGGCCATATTGGCCGCAGACACAGCTAACACGCTTCAGCTAGCTCAGGAAGCAGGTTTCCTTGACCCCACAAACCCCCTCTACACTCTGAGAGAGATCGAGATAGAGGTCCCTACCCCGGAGATAGACCCCGAACTAAAAGCACACGGTCAGAGCAAGGATACGGCAGACCCTGCAGCAGCCACACCAAAAGGCTCCAGAAAACCCCACAACAAAAAGAAAATATAGGCCAAAAAATCCACGGCCATGACCACAAGATCAGCAGCGAAGCAATACAACCCCCCCACCCCCACCTCCCTCAATGCTTAACATCATGTCGTCGAATGTTTGTGTGCTTGGTAACAAACCCACCATGAACAGACTTATCAGCCGCAAGAAAATCTACCGCATAGACATCTTAGTCATCTTAGAACCCAAAATCTCTCAAAAAAACTCAAAGCCCTCAAGCTCACTCTTGGCTTCCTGGCCGCGGTAGCCGGGTGCAACGACATCTAGATATTCTTCGGCCCTGACATCAATTTTGGCTCCATTCATGACTCCAGACAGGTACTCTCTTGCTGCGTTGAGACCCCACACTCTAATGTCGATCTCTTTTATCCGCTGTGTACGGCAGTTGTGACATTCTCGAGCGCAAGGAAATTTAGGACACTCTGTCGGACACTCAACATCGTCACAACAACCTCCTATGGCTATGCGTCGGAGACTTCAACGCCATTTCTTGTAGAGAGAAGAAGTCTGGTGGCCGTCCCCCTCACCAGACGGCTATGAACAATTTCAACACCTTCATCTTCAACGCCCACATGACTCCCCTTCCTTTCTCATACAACGAGTTTACTTGGTGCAACATGCAGGAAGGTGACAGACGTCAGTATTCCCGACTGGACAGAGCCCTGATCAACAATCACTGGTCCAACACGGGCCTTATCTCTAACTTATCCTACCTCAACACCACTGAATCATATCACTCTCCGCTTCTTATAGAAATTAACAGCAATCCCAATCCGATCAAGAAAGTGATCCGGTTCCAGGACTTCTGGAGCTTCCATCCGTAATTCAGGAACATCGTAGAGACCACATGGGGTGCGTCCACAGAGCCAGACCACCTTTTTGTGTCGCTGCCAAGCTCAAAATACCAAGAGAGCGCTAGCGACCTGGAGCAAGAACGCTTTCGGTAACATTTTTCAGAAAATTAAGAAGGCGAAGGACGACGTGATCTAGACGGAGATTCTGTTCGCCTCGAA
>JANAVB010029820.1:6881149-6896149 GCA_029216955.1 Iris pallida | reverse complement strand
ACCTTGCTCGGATGGTAATACAACTTGATCTCATAATTCTTCATAGCTCCAACCAACGATGTTGCCAATGTTCAACTCTTTTGTGTGAAAACATACTTGAGGCTCTTGTGATCAGTATAAATGTCTTCCTTTTTGTGTACAAGTAATGTCTCTAAAGTTTCAGAGCGAAGATGACTGTTGCAATATCTAGATCATAGGTTGGATAATTCTTCTCGTGTACTCTCAACTGCCTCGATGCATATGCTACTACTCGGCCATACTGCATCAAGGCTCATCTCAATCCCATTTTGGATGCATTGCTATATATCACGAACCCTCCAAGGCCTGATGGAAGTACCAAGATGGGTGCAGTGGTCAAGCTATAAGCCCTCTCATTTTTGGATCTTATTTTTAATTATTTTATTTAGATATTTTAATTTATTAAAGTCAATAATGACTATGTTAGTAGTTTACTATAGCTTTGATTGTGGAAGCACAACAAAAATTGTTTTCTCAAATCCAGTTCCATATTTGAATTCTAAACTCTTCCACCTTGAGTTTGATATATCATGTCCCATCCAATTTTGCTTTTCAATATTCCTTTAACTTCGTGCAATTTCGGGCCAACTTAGGCCAATTTGAGCCATTGACATAATTTTAAGCCAACTTCCAATTTGATTTTGGGACTTGACATAGATCGAAACTGTATGACCCAATATATGGTTTTGATCCATTTTGAGTCTACAATGCATATGCCTAGGGTGGACCATCCAATCAAGTTCCCATGTGCTACTTATTTGCAAATGGCACATGAGACTCATTAAATTAATTTTCGGGTCCAATTTGACTAGTAATGCTACTCGAACCCTAACCTAGTCAACCCTACTAGTTAGAGCCTAACTAGGAGTACCAAAACTAAGTATACATATATTTAAGAGAATTTTAAGGATTAAATTACAGCCATATGTAATATTCCCTTATATCTTTGATTTGGTCAAACTACTATCCAAATTAGGAAACCTATTACTAATAATATAATTTGGAGAACGAAATCATATCCAAATTAGATCAAACCAAAAACCATGTCCTAATAATATAACTAGAAACCAACCCTAACCTTTTCCTCTCTCTCATAACCATCCACTACTCCATAAATTCCTCCAAACATAGTGGCCACAACCTCCCAACCCGAAACCTAGCCGAGCCCATTTCTTCACAAAATATGATTTTTTTCTCGATTTCTCTGCCAACCACCACCACTTGGACGTCCTTTCAACATCTCCTTCCACCCTAGCAACTGTAAGAGCAACCTTGTGGCCGTTAAAGAGGTGCACGACACGCTACTTGGGCCAAAACACTGTCGAATCGAAGTATGAAATATTACAGCAGGTTAGTCGACTTGTAGATGATGTTTATCCACTTTTTCTCATCTGTTTCTACTCATTTTGTGCCTCTACTCAACCCCTGATTGTCGGATCTCCTAGTTCCAAGCAGTTTGCCCGTGGCATTGATTCTACGACAGGATATCCAGAACTGACGTATTGTAGGCCACTTTTTGCCTATCTAAGCTCAGTTTCTAACCATTTTGTATTTTTATTCAAAATCTAGACATCGATACCTTTCCAAGCATATCTGAAAGTTAGGTTTGCATCCGTTTACTATTTTTAAAAATTAAGACATTTACCTCATCACCGAACTCCAAACAATTCGGCTTTACTTGTGTCCAAAAGTGTCAAAACTCTCTGGATCCATATTAAACTTCATGTTGTGCAAAGTTTAACATTATAAGTACTATTTTAACTAATTTTTGGGATTTTTATAGAATTTATTAATTTTATTTAATCGTTATCTCGGGGCTAAATTAATGGGTCGATTTGAGAAGTCATATGTGGCATTGACAAGACCTCTTGTGAAAGGGTTTTCCTATTGAAAATAATATTGTAGCAATATATAAATATTTATAGATAAATTTCAGGATTTAAATATATTATTTTTTATAATTGTAAAGTATTTACGAGAGGATTTGATACCTTATGTACTTATACAATAGATGCAGTATAGTAACAACGTTATGACGACTAGGAGGCGTAGATACTCATATAATTTATGTATGGTGTGTTGATATAAAATATTAAATATAGTGTATTATTATAGGTGAGTTTGGGATGATCGACAACGACACCGGAGATGGACAGGCTTACCCGCAGACAGTAGTTACAGGCAAGCGTGCCTTGCTTCGTTACAGATTATTCTTTTCTATTTTTTTGTTATTTTTGATTAGCATTGCATGAGTAGGACATTGATACTTAGTGTCCGTTTATAGACGGCTGCCGATGTCATGATCATGACATCGAGTATTGACATTAGGCATTACGTACATACTGATGTGTGCATTGACACGATTGACCATAGGACACCGACACATTCATGATACGAGGTTTACATGACTATTCGTGGTATTGATCTCGTGTTAGCATTCTAGATTTCTTTATTAGTATTGCTTTTACTTTTGAGATGACTGTACATACTTGACATTGCTAAATTCTAGACATAGGGATTGGGGAAACTTGACTACAATATCAGACCTATTATCGTATGGCCCGTTGTTTAGTGACCTTTACCTCTATAGCAGAGTAAGATTATCACTGTCGAGAATTGATTGTCCTTGGTGCCACGACATAGGTACTCGGGACAATCCTGCTGAGGTGCTAGTGAGCCTTAGTGGAATGGGTCTGGTATTCTAGAAAAGTATCTCACTTGTATCGCACATAGACGGATACAATAGATTGCCTTAGTTAATATTTTTATTTCTGTACCTTGGTATGTATATTATGCACCTTGCTAGTCCTCGAGGACCTGGCTATTTCCCAGGCTTAGACGAAGCTGAAGACTACCCGAAGGTTTACGGTTCGGGATCTGAGACCGGAGGCATACCAGCACAGGAGGACGAGATAGTGCCAGAGGATTTTTCGTGATCATGTTATAATCATACTTAGTCTTACTATATTATTTTCTTTTCTTTTCATCATACTTGTAGTTGATTTGTACTTTGTTACTTTCTCTGGGATTTGGGATGTTTTACCCGCACAGACTTCATTACTTTTATTGCTGGATATTTGAGACATTTCCTTATTTATTCTTGATCTCTTTGTGGACTCTGTGGATGTGATTAGATGTATATACATGTGGACTGTGTTATATTTCTGGGTGTTATCATGATTTACAGCTTAAGTATTTCGCTAATGGGCTTGTTGTGTAGCTTGGCCCATTGGTGAAGTGCTGCTGGCATGTATTCGTATACCTGGTCCTACGTATTTTGGGACTGGGGCGTTACATGTTTTTGTGGTGGCCCATGCAGGTCTACGTTAATCACTTCGGTAACGTTACTATACCGACGTGAGCCTACAATTAGAATTGGAAAGACCCATAGGATCATCCACATGCTTAATACCTTCCTTGACTTCGTTTCAAACTCTCACTTGACTGTTTGACTTGCATCTAGTTTGATTATGTTTACCATAATCCTTATTTATTCATTCTAGTAAGACAAATCTTCGTAATGGATGTATCTTCCCTTACTATCATATAAGGAAAGTAGAGGCATAGATACTAGAAGTCATAGGTGCAGGTGGAGTCTTAGCGAATTGTGCGAAGTCGTAGTTATATCCAGGATAGTCGTACCATTACGAGCTTGCAACCGATCGATGAATAGGACTTGAGGATACATCCACAACTAGGAATATAGACTTATCTGAGACTCTTTGCATGATTCTTTCATGTTATCTTCTTTCTCAACATGATTGCTTTTGTTCTTATCTATTCAGGATTTTACTAAATCCTTTCCCATTGACTTCCTGAGTAATTCTTCTCGTTCCTTTCCGCTAAGTTGTTGGATAGTATTTTATGGATTGGTTGAAGGAAAATTTAAGAAATTATATTTATCCTTGTATTACGGAATCAAATTTTTGCAGCCAGAGAATACTGGCGAGGCAGGACTTCAGATAATGATATTATGGCAACATATGTTTCTCGAACTCTACTTAAATCATATCCTATGCATGTTGACCTTTCTTATGTACATTCGTACAAAGTTAATTCAATTTTTTTAGGATTGGCCAAGATAAGCTCAAGAACCTGTATTACTGGTATAACAGATGTGCACTGCAGTCATCCATCGTACTATGGAACAAAGAAGTTATTTGCAGCCAGATGCACAATGGCGTGGCAGTAACTTCATATAACATAATACGGAGATATATGGTTCTCGAGTCTTACCTAGACTACGTCCTATGCATCTTGTTTGGCCTCATATCGTTCTTGGAAATAATTCGACAAACCTTCCTGCTTGCTTGACCATACCGTTATTTGAAATTAATATATAGGTTTGTTTGACCCAACCTTAGGTTTTGTTACCTTCTATTTATTAGATGACTGAAATAGTTAAACCATATAGTTATATTATGAATATAATTAAGCTAGATTATTGGTGTAATTGTGAGGATGGGTAGCTAGAAATGGGTAAGTTTATTAGAGTTGGATCCTAGTGAGATTATGAGTTGAGTATGAGTACCTGGATATCGGATGCATAGAGCCAATTAAGAGAAATTTCTAGGAGTGAACTGACAGCTATCATTGAATATGTTATAATACTATATCCATGATAGAATGAGTTGTATTAGAAGTATTGAGGAAGGAGAAGCGGTATGCCAAGCTTAGTAAGTGCGAATTTTGCTTTGATAGAGTTCCATCCCTTGGGCACATTATCTCTGGAGAAGGACTTTCAATTGATCAGGAAGATAGCTACCATAGAGTCTTGGCCGACACCAACATCAGTTACAGAGTTAGGAGTTTTCTCGGACTTGCTGGGCATTATCGCATGTTCATAGAAAATTTCTCACGGATTGCAGAGCCCATGATGCGGTTGACGCACAAGGATCAAGAGTTTTGATGGAAAGAAGATTGTCAGAAGGCTTTTGAAGAATTGAAGAAGAGGTTGACCCCACCTATTTTGACGCTTCCTTCTGGATCGAGAGGATTCATTGTATATAGTGATGCATCGGGTAGTAGACTTGGATATGTTTTGATGCAACACGAAAAGACATAGCCTACACATCAAGGCAACTAAGGACAAATGAGAAGAATTACCCTACTTATGATTTGGAGTTAGCAGTTGTGATCTTTGCATTGAAGATGTGGAGTCATTATTTGTACGAAGAGCATGTGGAGATATTTACGGATCATAAGAACTTGAAGTACGTCTTCACGCAAAAGGAGCTGAATATGAGACAGAGGCAGTGGTTGGAGCTCATGACAATATGATATAGAATTACAGTACCATCCTAGCAAGACGAACGTAGTAGCGGCCGCTTTAAGTAGGAAGGCTACTGCATATTTCTTGACAGCTCAGCCACAGTTATTAGAGGATCTTCAGGAGCTTGGAATATAAGTCATTATGCTGGGATAGCAATAAGTACTTGCCAATCTTGAAGTATAGTCATCACTTGTGGATAGAATCAAGGCAACATTACCTACAGATGCAAGATTTCGATATCTTCGTGAGAGGACAGAGGCTGGAGAGCGACAAATACTTGGACCAGATCTTGTAATACATACAGTCGAAAAAGTGAAGCGAATTCAGAGTCATCTTGGGACGATACGCATCGTTGACCACTGGAATTCAAGGAGGAAGATTATGTATTTCTGAGGATCTTACCGACGCGGGACAACTAGATTCGAGAGTAGGAGGAAGTTGAGTCCAAGGTATATTGGACCGTTCGATATCATGAGCGTGTAGGAGAGGTGGCATATCGTCTTGTATTACCCCATCACTAGAAGGTATGCATGATGTATTCTATGTCTCATAGTTGAGAAGGTATGTGACTAATCCCAGTCATTTGGTCGAACACTCTGAGATCATGGTAGGACCCAGTTTATCATACAAGGAGGAGCCGTTAGGTATCTTAGATACAATGAGAAGACGCTTAGAGGATAGACGATTAGACTGGTTCGTGTTGCATAGAGGCACCATTCTCCAGGAGAATCAATTTGGGAGCGTGAAGATTCTATGCGTGAGCGTTATCCCCACTTATTCGTAGATACCAGTAAGTCTTACTATTTATTCATATGATAAGATTTTTATATAATTATGTTATTTTAATTTCGAGGAGTGAAATTTTCTAAGGTGGGTAGGTTGTAAGCCCTTATTTTTGGATCTTATTTTTAATCATTTTATATAGATATTTTAATTTATTAAAGTCAATAATGACTATATTAGTAGTTTACTGTAGCTTTGATTTTGGAAGCCCAAAAAAAATTGTTTTCTCAAATCAGTTCCATATTTGAATTCTAAACTTCTACCTTGAGTTTGATATATCATGTCCCATCCAATTTTGCTTTTCAACATTCTTTGACTTGCGCAATTTCGGGCCAACTTAGGCCAATTTGAGCCATTGACGTAATTTTAAGCCAACTTCCAATTTGATTTTGGGACTTGACATAGATCGAAACTGTGTGACCCAATATATAGTTTTGATCCATTTTGAGTCTATAATGCATATGCCTAGGGTGCACCATCCAATCAAGTTCCCATGTGCTACTTATTTGCAAATGGCACATGAGACTCATTAAATTAATTTTCGGGTCCAATTTGACTAGTAATGCTACTCGAACCCTAACCTAGTCAACCCTACTAGTTAGAGCCTAACTAGGAGTACCAAAATCAAGTATACATATATTAAGAGAATGTTAAGGATTAAATTACAGCCATATGCAATATTCCCTTATATCTTTGATCTGGTCAAACTACTATCCAAATTAGGAAACCTATTACTAATAATTAATTTGGAGAACCAAATCATATCCAAATTAGATCAAACCAAAAACCATGTCCTAATAATATAAATAGAAATCAACCCAATCTTTTCCTATCATCCACCCACTACTCCACAAATTCCTCCAAACATAGCGGCCACAACCTCCCAACCCGAAACCCTAGCCGAGCCCCCTTTCTTCACAAAATATGATTTCTCCTCGATTTCTCCGCCAACCACCAACACTTGGACATCCCTCTCAATATCTCCTTCCACCCTAGCTACTGTAGGAGCAACCTGTGGCCGTTAGAGAGGAGCACGACGTGCTACTTGTGCAGAAACTCCGTCGAATCGAAGTATGAAACATCACAGCAGGTTAGTCAAATTGTAGATGATGTTTCATCTACTTTTTCCATCTGTTTCTACTCAAAACAAGTCTGAGAGTTACCTTTGTGTTTCTACTCCAACCCCTAATCACCGGATCTCCTAGTTCCAAGCGGTTTACCCGTGGCATTGATTCTACGACAGGGTATCCAGAACTGATAAATTCTGTTGCAGGCTACTTTTTCCTATCTAAGTTCTGTTTCTAACCTTTTTGTATTTCTATTCAGAATCTAGACGTCGATACCTTTCCAACGCATATCTGAAAGTTAGGTTTTGCATCCGTTTACTATTTTTAAAAATTCAAGACATTTACCGTATCACCGAACTCCAAAAAATTCTGCTTTACTTGTGTCCAAAGTGTCAAACTCCATGGATCCATATTAAACTTCATGTTGTGCAAATTTTATTATAAGTACTATTTTAACTAATTTTTGGAATTTTCACAGAATTTATTAATTTTATTTAATCGTTGTCTCGAGGCTAAATTAATGGGTCGATTTGAGGAATATGTGGCATTGACATAAGACCTCTTGTGTAAAGGGTTTTTCTATTGAAAATAATTTATAGCAATATATATTTATAGATAAATTTTCAGGATTTAATATATTATTTTGTTATAAGTGAAGTATTTACGAGAGAATTTGATACCTTATGTACTTATACAATAGATGCAGTATAGTAACAACGTTATGACAACTAGGAGGCATAGATACTCATAATTTATGTATGGTGTGTTGATATAAAATATTAAATATAGCGATTATTATAGGTGAGCTTGGGAGGATCGACAAGGACACCGGAGTTGGACAGGCTTACCGCAGACAGCAGTTACAGGCAAGCGTGCCTTGCCTTCGTTACAGATTATTCTTTTCTATTTTTTTGTTATTTATGATTAGCATTGCATAACTTAGGACGTTGATACTTAGTGTCCGTTTATAGACGGCTGCCGATGTCATGATCATGATATCGAGTATTGATTTGGCATTACGTACATACTGATGTGTCCATTGACACGATTGACCATAGGACACCGACACATTCATGATACGAGGTTTACATGACTATTCGTGGTATTGATCTCGTGTTAGCATTCTATATTCTTTATTACTATTGCTTTACTTTCGAGATGACTGTACAAACTTGACATTACTAAATTCTAGACATAGGGATTAGGGAGAACTTGACTACAATATCAGACCTATTATCGTGTGGCCCGTTGTTTAGTGACTTTATCTCTGTAGCAGAGTAAGGGATTATCATTGTCGAGAATTGATTGTCCTTGGTGCCACGACACAGGTACTGGGGACAATACCCTGCTGAGGTGCTAGTGAGCCTTAGTGGAAGGGGTCTGGTATTCTAGAAAAGTATCACTTGCATCGCACATAGAGATACAGTAGATTGCCTTAGTTCATATTTTTATTTCTGTACCTTGGCATATATTATGCACCTTGCTAGTCCTCTGAGGACCTGGCTATTTCCTAGGCTTAGAAGAAGCTGAAGACTACCAGGAGGTTTACGGTTCGGGATCTGAGACTGGAGGCGTACCAGCACAGGAGGACGAGATGGTGCCAGAGGATTTTTTGTGATCATGTTATAATCATATTTAGTCTTACTACATTATTTTTTTCTTTTTTTTCATCACTTGTAGTTGATTTGTACTTTGTTACTTTCTCTGTGATTTCGGAATGTTTTACCCACACAGACTTTATTACTTTTATTGCTGGATATTTGAGACATTTCCTTATTTATTCTTGATCTCTTTGTGGACTCTGTGGATGTGATTAGATGTATATACATGTGGACTGTGTTATATTTCTGGGTGTTATCATGATTTACAGCTTAAGTATTTCGTTAATGGGCTTGTTGTGTAGCTTGACCCATTGGTGAAGTGCTGCTGGCATGTATTCGTATACCTGGTCCTACGTATTTTGGGACTGGAGCGTTACATAAGCACTTCTTAACTCATCAAAAGCGGCTTAACACTCGTCTGTCCATGTGAACTTTTGGTCCTTGCAAGTCAACCGAGTCATAGGCCCCGCTATTCGTGAGAAATCTTCTATGAACCTTCAGTAATAACCCACAGGTCCAAGGAAACTTCTCACCTCGGAAGCTGATGTGAGAGCAGGCCATGCTTTGACTACTGAGATTTTCTCGGATCTACAAATATGCCTCCCGTGACAATTTTCCCAAGAAACGAAACCTTATTGAGAAAGAAGTCACACTTGCTAAGCTTCGCAAAAAGCTATTCATTCCTCAAGGTCCCAAAGACTATCCATAATATTGCTCGTGCTCCTCATGGATCTTTGATTATATCAATGTATCATCTATAAGATAACCACAAATTTGTCCAAGAACTGGTGGAAGATCTTGTTCATTAGAATCATGAAGACCGTTGGAGTATTGGTCAAATCGAATGGCATGACCAAAAACTCGTAGTACCCATATCTTGATCGGAATGAAGTCTTCGAATATCTTCCATCTGTATCTTCAACTGATAATAGCCCAATCGCAAGTCAATCTTAGAGAATACCTTGGATCCACTCAATTGATCGAATAGTTCATCTATGCTTGGCAAGGGGTATTTGTTTTTTACTGTCACTACATTCAAGGCTCGATAATCTATGCATATGTGTACCGTCCTGTCTTTCTTTGGCACGAACAAGATAGGTGCTCTCCATGATGCACTATTACGGATAAAGCCTTTCTCTAGCAATTCGTCTATCTGAGTCGTCATCTCTACCAAATCCTTGGGTGCTAGCCGATATACTCGAGATTAGATAGGCTCGACTCCCGAAATAAGCTCTAAAAAACTCGATGTCTCGGTCGGGTGGCAATCCTAGCAACTCCGCAGGGAATACATCTTAAACTCAGTGATGATAGGATGCCTGAGGGATGTCATCCATCATCATGTGTGTCCCTAATATAGGTGGATCGCTTCTCTCTTCCGCTCCTTTAGCGAACTTGAACTCCATCTCATTTGGTGGTCTAAAGACAATACTACCCCTATGACTGTCGAGAGATGCATAGTGCTAGCTCAACCAGTCCATCCTAAGAACTACATCGAAAGTTAGATAGAAAAAACCAGAAACATGCCTTATCTCCCTACCACATATCACTACAGGACAAAGTCTACAAATGCTACTACAGGTACTATCCCTTCTCCAGTGAGAATTCTAATGTTTTGGATAATGTTATGGTGGGAATACTGTGTCTAGTGGCAATGTTAGCAGCTATAAATGAGTGTGTGCTCCAGTGTCAAATAAGGTAATAGCATGAACGTAGCAACTAAAACCATACCTGTTATGACTTCGCTTCTGCTTCTACATTCTCAACTGATAGAGAGAAAGCATGTCCATAATTCTGACCGGGGCCCTGAACTCTGGCCCTGTTGTACTGTACTGCTTGGGGACGTAATGGTGGGCGAGGTGCTCCTGCTGCTAGTGCCATAAGCCTCGAGTCTGCTGTCCTGGTCGGGGTGCCGAAAGTGTTGGCGTTGTAGGCCTCAAGGCCTACTGAGCATGTACATGTGCTTGTTGTTCAGGACAATCTTGGGCCATGTGTTGTCCTGACCTGCATCTCATACAAAATGCCAAGCGAAGTTGACAGTCGTTCCTAATATGACCTTGCTTTCCACAATAGTTGCAAGTAGGCTTTTGGTAAGGCATGCCTCTCTGTTGTGGCTAGTCATGGGTCTCCGGATAGGTCCACTCTGTGTCACTCTAGCTGGTGCAACTACTGATGCAGGACGTCTCTGTGTCTATTACATCTCGTTGCGAAGAAGCTCCTGGCTACGTGCTTCCTCTAAAATAGCTACATGGGAGACTCGAGACTGTGTGGTAGTGTAAGTCTTGAGCTCTAGTGCTAGCCCCTGGTAGAATCTCTCTGCCCTTCCTGCTCCATCGAGATCAATATCGTACCAAATCTGCTCAGGTAGTTGAACTCAGCGTCGTACTCGTCTATCGATATGTTCCCTTACTTCAGATAGAGGAATGGTCGTAGAGAGTGTCTCGAACGTGGATAGAGAAAATCTCTTATAGAAGAGGTCATAGAACTCCTTCCATTATGCTCATGCCTAGTCACCTTTCTTCAGACTACCACCAGTAGTGAGCATTGTCCTCTAAGAGTAAGTCTACTACTGTCATCAAATAGTTTCTTAGCAACTGGGATACCTTTAGTAGCTTTTTCGTGCTGATAAGCCACGCTGAGACCTCTAGTAGTTTTTTGGTACCTCTGAAGGGCCTGGGGTCCATCTCCATAATGTTCTTGATAGAGTCCTCATAAGGATGCGGAGCTGGCGTTGGTATCGGTAGCGGAGGTGAAGGTAGGGCCCTAGTCAGTACTGCCACATGCTCTGCCTCCTCACTCAGTTTGTTGCTACTAAGCCTGCATCATGGCGTACAAGAACTGGGTAGTAGGATTTCCATCGATGGTGGAGGCATCTGTGGTCTGGACTGAGGAGAAAACTGCTGAGGGAATGGCGGTGGTGGTGGTGGTGGTGGTGGTATATTCCCTTTTGGTGGCACTACGGTAGTCTGCCCAGCCTAGCTGACTGGGGTACTTGGGTCTCCTGCTGTACCATCGATGGGGTTGTGGTAGTATCTGCAGTCCTAGCTAGTACGGGGTCATTGGTGGGACCTGATCCTCTTAGGTGGCTGCATCACCAGATGTGATAGCCAAGGTAGAAATGCGTCCACTTCGAAGGTTCATATTGCTGGCATAAAAGTAAGGATAGGTTAGAACAGATTCATGCAGAGGCAATTCAAGTAATCAAAGAGAGTTTGAATAAGTTCGAAGTCAAAGGAGGTAATAAGTTGTGGATGAGATACTATTTCTATTCCTATATACAGGCTTGTTGGCACACTCATGTAAACCAATAATATTTTTGTAGACCTGCATGGGCCACCACACAGGTTTGTGGTTTATACTTGGGAGGATAAACCATGTCGTTCAACTCAGGAGGATAAGGCTGCCTGATCCCAAGCTTCTGGCGCTCCTCCTGTTTTATCCTTTGCCTCTATCTGAGGGCGTTGGTCCTTCACAAGCTTGACTAATTCTTTTGTTGACGAAGGAGCGGATGACCGAGGCAGGGTATGCCGATCCGTTCCCAAGGGAGCAGACAACTGAGGCAGAGTGTCATGATTCGTTCCCAAAGGTACACGCTGGGGCGGTACATTTGATTTCCTATTGGACCCTGGTGTTCGACATAACAAAGGTTGAACGAACTTTTTGCTTTATGAACGTATAAGGTATCTGTGTACAAAGAATAAAGTCCTAATAGGATATTCTAAGTACAGGAAGAAGAGATGGTATGGTGAACGAAGGAAAACATTATTTATCTATCTTCCCTCAAATACGAGCATTTATTTTTGCAGTATAACGACGAGAAACAATAAGGAGTTCAAGGGAGAGGGAATCAAATGCGAATACAGATTTCCAAGAGCGATTAAGTAATTCAGAGAGAGTTGCCAAAGTATTGTGGATGAGATCCTAAAGATATCTATATCTCATTCCACATGGGATAATCATACGAAGAGCGAACTAAGTGCACCAAGGTGATCAGACAATAATACACTGATTCTGATTAGACAATATGTTAGTGGGCGTCCCAGTATACATATGTCTTAAACAAGCTCGATAAAGAATAAGCTTGCAAAATAGGCTATAAAGAGTAACATTATTTATGATATTGCAAAGTAATAGTACGGGAGATAATATTGAAAGCAGTAATAAATAGTTAAAGTTTCACAAGGATCTAAGTCTTGTTCGGTGTTCCTCCTGCTTATACAGTCGTCCTATTGGCTCTTGTATCAGACCGTGGTTGACCAATGGAGTATGGGCTACTATAACTCTATATTCTAGGCAAACATAACTTCCTACACTAGCATATTTTCATTGCCATCCAGTTACACTTTATTAATAGGTTTATAGGGACACTGGGTGGTAGGTTGTGAGGTACACTACCCAACTATAATAGTCAACCAATAGGGTGATTGAGAAATATGACACTTATATCTAGTATAAGTCATCTTTCTACCTTCTCTATCAAGCACGAGGGAGACGGTAAGATTATAGTGGAAAGAAATCAAGCAGAAGAAAATCAAGGTAGTCGGACGAAAGTTCAAAATTGGAATCAAGGGAGGAGATCAAGCATGTGGATGAGATACCTAGATTCTAATCCTATATGCAGGTTCACATCGGTACAGTAACGTAACCGAAATAATAAACTTGACCTGCATGGGCCACCATAAAACATATAACGTCCCAGTCCTAAAATACTTAGGACTAAGTAAGTATTTATGCCAGCTGTACACATACGGAGTATACTCCAATAGAGGAAAAATCTCGTACGTGTATATAAGCTGTGAAATATAGTAAACCATGATACTAAATCTCATCCACCAAATAAAAGAGTAATAACATAATCAACTATAATTTTTATCATTTATTCATGTAGTTGGACGGAGACAAATCCACTACCAACCATTTGAATGAGAAAGAAAGTACAAGAAATGATAAATAAAAATGGTAAGGGAAGATCCAAGAGCAATCCTCCTCGATATAAATGGGATGACCACGATCCTGGCTAGAGCACCTGCAAAACATCATCGAAGCACACACCTGGAGAGATCACCAGGTCCTCAGAGGGACGTAACAAGATGCAGGAAGAACATGCCATAATAAACTGAATATATACATGTCACAAGCCACAAGTAACGTAAAATAGTCCCAGTCGTAACAAGACACAATATATTATCATCGAAATAGTAGACTATCCCTACAACCAAACAAGGACAAGAGGTAGCGCATTATACCATGATGCGACATTGTCCCAAGCTACTAAAGGAACGGGGGTGACATGACATTGACTAAGGTTACCTAACCATTCTAATGTGTTTATGTAGTTAAGAACAAACCTTTTATCGTATGAGTCCTGGCTATAAATAAGATCTGGTATAGTCCCCACTTGGGCAATAGTGACCTAAGCGCATGACATTCAAAATGACAGTGGCCAACCTGAGTGGATCATCTTACCCCAAGCGCATAACGTTCAAGAACGTCAGCAGCCAACATGAGGGGGTAAGCATACCCGTATCTCCAGCGGAGCTTCCGGGTTACAAGAGAATGTGTAATAGAAGCCCATATGACAAGGAAATGTTCTTCCCACCCATGCACTTATCGAAGTCGTATCCACGATTATGTACCTCTACTAACTACTAAGTCTCCTAACATGCCTATATTAGCAGTTAGACCTAACGCATGCGTACGAGTGATCAGCCAACACGCAAGTACCTCTACATGCTACTCATCTCACACATACCTTGTGGTAAAATTGTGTCAAGGTTTATGCAATACACTACAGATGTAGTCCCTTAACTCTAGGTTCATATGCAATCAAAAGTTAATAGATAAAGCAAAGCTAATTTTACTAGGCAGATAGTAAATCATAAACTATAATAATAGTAGCTAGAAGAACTAAAAATAAATAATAGTGATATGCAATAACTGAAGAAAAAGTAGACTAAATATAAGCAGTAATATGGCAAGGTATCTTGCCTGAGGTTGTGTGCAAAAGAGCGATGTCCAATAGCTCGAACTGTCAGAATCGTGAAGCGATGAAAGCCAAATCCCTACATCCTCGGATGTTGAAGTAAATACCCAAAACATGTTTGGAATAAAAGGTATGTCTAGGAAATGCCTGTATAAAAGTCACTTTTGGAACAGAGGAAAAATCAAAATTTCGGGTTAAAACGATGTCCCCGTTGGACTCGTTTTGCACCGAAACGTGTGCGAGAAGCTATGGTCTCTAAAGTCATCAAACTACATGTCT
>JANAVB010029820.1:6811149-6876149 GCA_029216955.1 Iris pallida | reverse complement strand
TGCTAAACTATGGTCATAAGGGTTCTAACGGTATTGAATGTAGTGCTCATGCGTTGCTTGTTGATAACTAGCAAATCATCATATGACAGGGTATTATGCTATGGTATTGGCTAAGCTAGTGATTGTGATGTCCCAATGCTAAGTCAGGTCTTAATAACAAAAATCTGCATAACTAGAATAATACATGTTGGACTCAAATCTCGGGATGGATGTCTACCATAGTCTTGGTAAATATATGTCCTTATTTTTTCTCTATTCCTCTTATGTCTAAACTATGGGGCTGGGTCGAGTAAGGGTTGGTTTAAGGTATATGGGTTGATTGTTAAAGCAAGAATCGAGAATAATAATTAGAGACTCACAATAATTGGTTCTTTGAGAATAGATAGTCTCCTTGGTTGATGTTTTGACCAAGGGTATGATTCTAATCATCAAAAATTTCAAGTGATTAGAAGATTTTGATAGTAGTTTTAGGGTCGTGGAGAGAACGAGTAACCCAAGGCAAGGTTGTAGTCACATGGCTTGGCCGATAGTAGCTATGCTTGTGTATATATAGTTTTTTATGGCCACAGGTGGTATGGTGAACGAAGGAAAACATTATTTATCTATCTTCCCTCAAATACGAGCATTTATTTTCTGCAGTAAGTAACGACGAGAAACAATAAAGAGTTCAAGAGAGAGGGAATCAAATACGAATACGGATTTCCAAGGGCGATTAAGTAATTCAAAGAGAGTTATCAAGGTAGTGCAGATGAGATCCTAAAGATATATGTATCTCAATCCACGTGGAATAATCTTACGAAGAGCGAACCAAGTGCATCAAGGTTGATCAGACCATAATACACTAATTCTGATTAGACAATATGTTAGTTGGCGTCCCCAGTATACATATGTCCTAAACAAGATCGATAAAGAATAAGCTTACAAAACTAGGCTATAAATAGCAACATTATTTATGATATTACAAAATAATAGAGAGATAATATTGAAAGCAGTAATAAATAGTTCAAGTTTCACAAGGATCTAAGTCTTGTTCGGTATTCCTGCTTATACAGTCGTCCTACTGGCTCTTGTATCAGACCGTGGTTGACCAATGGAGTATGGGCTACTATAACTCTATATTCTAGGCAAACATAACTTCCTACACTAGCATATTTTCATTGCTACCTAGTTATCACTTTATTAATAGGTTACAGGGACACGGGATGGTAGGTTGTGAGGCATAGTACCCAACTTATAATAGTCAATCGATAGGATGATTGAGAAATATGATACTTATATCTAGTATAAGTCATCTTTCTACCTTCTCTATCAAGCACGAGGGAGACGGTAAGATTTATAGTGGAAAGGAATCAAGCAGAAGAAAGTCAAGGTAGTCGGACGAGGGTTCAAAATTGAAATCAAGGGAGAAGATCAAGCATGTGGATGAGATACCTAGATTCTGATCCTATATGCAGGTTCACATCGGTACAGTGACATAGCCGAAGTGATAAATTTGACCAGCATAGGCCACTACAAAAATATGTAACGCCACAGTCCCAAAATACATATAACTAAGTACGTATCCATGCCAGCTGTACACATACAGAGTATACTCCAATATATGGAAACATCTACGTGTACCTAAGCTGTGAAGTGTAGTAAACCGTGATACTAAATCTCATCCACCAAATAAAAGAGTAATAATATAATCAACTATAAATTTTGTTATTTATTCATGTAGTTGGGCAGAGACAAATCCACTACCAACCATTTTCAATGAGAAGAGAAGTACAAGAAAATGGTGAATAAAAATGGTAAGGGAAGATCCAAGAGCAGTCCTCCTCGATATAGAAAGGATGACCACGATACTGGCTAGAGCACCTACAAAATATCATCGAAGCGCACACTTGGAGAGATCACCAGGTCCTCAGAGGGACGTAACAAGATACAAGAAGAACATGCCATAATAAACTGAATATATAACTTGTCACAAGCCACAAGTAACGTAAAATAGTCCCAGTCGTAACAAGACATAATATCTTATCATCAAAAAGTAGACTATCCCTACAACCAAACAAGGACAAGGGGTAGCGCACTATACCGCGATGCGACATTATACCAAGCTACTAAAGGAACGCTGGTGACATGACATTGACTAAGGTTACCTAACCATTCTAATGTGTTTATGCAGTTAAGAACAAATCTTTCGTCGCATGAGCCCTGGCTGTAAATAGGATCTGGTATAGTCCCCGCTTGGGCACCAGTGACCTAAGTGCATGACGTTCAAAACAATAGTGGCCAACCTGAGTGGATCATCCTACCCCCAAGCGCATAACGTTTAAGAACGTCAGTGGACAACATGAGGAGATAAGCATACCCGTATCTCCAGTAGAGCTTCCGAGTTACAAGGGAATGTGTAATAGAAGCACATACGACAAGGAAATTTTCTCCCCACCCGATGCATTTATCAAAGTCGCATCCGCGATCATGTACCTCTACTAACTACTCAGTCTCCTAACATGCCTCTATTAGCAGTTAGACCTAACGCATGCGCACGGGTGATCAGCCAACATATAAATAGCTCTACATACTACTCATCTTACATATAACTCATGGTACAACTGTGTCAAGGTTTATGCAATACACTACATATGGTAGTCCCTTAACTCTAGGTATATAAGCAATCAAAGATAGTAGATAAAGCAAAGCTAATTTTACTGGACAGATAGTAAATCATAAAATATAATAATAGTATAGCTAGAAGAACTGAAAATAAATAAACTGTGATATGCAATAACTGAAGAAAATACAGACAAAATATAAACAATAAATATGGCAAAGTATCTTGCCCGAGATTGTGTGCAAAAGAGCGACGTCCAATAGCTCGAACTGTCAGAATCGCGAAGCGATGAAAGCCTAATCCCGTATACGTCCTCGGATGCTGAAATAAATACCACGAACGTGTTTGGAATAAAAGATATGTCTAGGAAATGCATGTCCAAAAGTCAAATTCTGGAATTGGAGCAAAACCGTAATTTTGAGTCAAAAAGATGTCCGTCGTTGAACCCATTTTGCACCGAAACGCGTGCCAGAAGCTATGGTCTCTAAAGTCATCAAACCACATGTCTATGGGTCTGATTTGAGGTGACGAACCCAAATATATGTCGAAAGTTGGATTCCGGCGAGCCATGCATAATTTTGCCCGTTGGACCGGGTCGCGGGCCCGCCAACTAGGCATTCCGGTCGACCTTCTCAGAATCAAACCAAACTTGGCGCATAGGACCAAAATTTCGATACGGTCCTGTTGGCGCAATTTCATCTCGAACTGGCGACTTTAAACGAAGTTATGGCCAAGTTTACAATAGGTCGATACGGGGGTATTTTGACGCATACGTACTGATTTCGTCGCGCACACGCAACGAAATCGAGTTTCGTCAGTTCTCGTACGTCGACAACATCCATACGCGCCTTTCGATGCATATGGGTTGCAACCACGTCGTCCAGTTTATTGGAGTACACGCTATATCTGGAAGAATTTCTAATTTTTTATAGTTTTTAAAACTATTTTTTCCCAAACTTTAGGATCATGAATCTTTACATCCAGTAAATAAAATTTAATCTAAAAAAAAGGGTTTGTAGTGATATATATGGTCTAAAATACCATTTAAAAATTTCTCAAAAATTACTAATAGGTTTATCATAATTTATCTCGAAACCATGGGGTTTCGATTGCTTTCTGGCTGTCAGGAAACAGGGTTTTCTAAGTTTTTCGAGTCGATCTTTCAACCCGATGGTTGATACCTTGAGGAACAAGTATGTGGGTTGTCTAGAGGGTCATGTGGACTCTCTTCGAAATTTTATGGGATTGAAATTAGTTAAGTATACGCAAAGAACCGAGTCATAAAAAAGGGTACCTCATGCAATTGTTGCTGTTATTGTGCCCATGGCTGCTGCAGCCATCCTGCCGCACCTGGCAGGCGCTGCCACGGCCGATGGCCACTACAGTGGCATGCGCACCCAAGGGAGGGGCTTGCCTGGAGGTCACGTAGTCGGAATTGGCAGGGTTTGGGATAGAGAGTTTTTTTAAAAAAAGGAACGCAAAAATCCTAGTTTGATCGAGTATAAATTACCTATATATATCAGATATAAAATTCTTGATTTTTAATTCAAATCTAAATTTGGATTGGATAAGATCCTTCCTAATCCTGTGGAGAATTATATTTGAATCATATGAGAGAAAACTAGGAAAGTTTCGATTCGAGATTGACGGGAACTTCATAGACCTCAATCCGTGAGGTTTTGCAGTATCAACGCTGGGGGTCGAGAAGCTGGGGTACTGTTTCATTAGAACCGTACGGCTAAGGACTTTTATTTGTATTTTTAAACACTTTATATGGATATACATATACATATATACACACATGATATATTATGTATATATATATATATATATATATATATATATATATATATATATATATATATATATCCTAATAATCCTTAGTAAATCAAATTAACCAAATATTTATATATACTGAATTTACTTAATTTAAAAAACATAAATTCTAAAATAAAATGCTGAATATATATAAGCAAATATATATATATATATAAAGAAGAACAGTGCATACATATACCTATATATGTACAAATTTATTTTCTAGATGAAATAGAAGTGAATATTGAGAAATATAAATAAAATACAAATATACATATAATGAAAATCAGGGGTTTACAGCTTATGAGAGGCTGCGCCCACAAGAAAATCAGAACATGCTTCGGTGAAGATCAATCTTCCAGCGTGCGTATCAAGAAGAAGGAAGGCTGCGCTTCGACGAAGACTGCATCCCTTGTAGATCCCTCTAGGCTCTGTCAAATCTGTAGTAGATCCTTTGTAGAAGAACAGAATTAGTCCCTTATGTATAGTCCTGATGTGTCTATACTAGACTTTGGTAGACATGACAATAAAGGAACTTCTCTTCATATCTTCTGTTTTGTCTTTTTAATACTGAGCCTCAGTCTTTTGTATCTTCTGCGCTTTGGCAAAGGAATGTCTTCAGCTGAGATTTTTCATGCTTCTATAAGACCCCCTTCAAAGTGTCCCAAACTTGAGTCAAGCTCGGGCTACTTTGAACAGAAGCATGAACACGTGTCAGGACTGTACGAGCTGGGTGATGGCTGGTATCATGCCTAGCTCTTAGCATTAATTGTCCTGAGTCATCATTTTAGAGCATGGGCTCCTGATGGCTTCTTGATATTGGAGCCTCTTGAGTCTTTACAGGGATCGCGAATCACTTTAGCAGAGGAGGTTCAGAGTCACGTTCTTTTGGTCACTCGCAGTACTGTCATCTGTCATGGAGTGGAGCTTTAGCTTAACTTGTAAGCTTCCTTCTGACCGATGTCTGGCTCGTGCCTTGACAACGCAACAGCCTACATAAAGGATTGTCCCCCTTTAAGAGAAGACTCAGCTGCTTCAACAATGGCCTTACTTGCCCGATGATCGGCTCCTGATGATCCTGGAGTTTGCTTGAGGCGGCCGTCGGTGGCAAATCTTTTCATCCAAAGAAGCTGTAGTAGAACTACTACTGGATCTCGAGATATTCTGCGTCCTGGATGTCGTGGGCGTTAATGTTGTCTTGAACCCTAGCTTTCTGACTTTGTATTGGTTGCCATGTTGACCAAGGAATGGCAAGGCCTGCTGCTGTGGTTGCTTTCTCTGGCCAGCTAGGGAGACAGGGGAGTCTTGTGCTAGTTTTCATCCTCGTCTCGGGCCAGTAGCAGCTTGGGGTAGTAGCTTCCTTTTGACCAGGAAGTGATTGGCTTTGTCACAGCCTCGCCCGCGCTATTGAGAGTTTGTACCATAATTTTAGCATTTTTTTGCTTCTTTGTATGTAACTACGAAGGGTCTGTAATAGGTCATTGTAGCCACATATTTTTATATATAATAGTTTTCTTGTTCCTTTTGCTTTTGTCTTCAGAATAAAGAGGGAATCTCCATAATAGATTTGCCTGACCAGAGGTAATATGGACGTGGAAGGCTTGATCTTTGTCTGGTATAGAACAATAATCCAGAGGTAATATGGACGTGAACTATTTTCTAGACAACCGGGATAATCATAGAACTGATGCGAGAAGAACGACTACTCAGAGGTAATATGGACATGGTAGTCGCGTCTTCTAGGCGTAGATGAGCAATCCAGAGGTAATGTGGACGTGAAGTGCTTCATCTACTTGAGAGAATATATGTGAGGGAGAGCGAGAGTTCCCCTTACCAGAACTCATGGGCACCCTTTTCAGGGGACGTGGGTGCCAATGCTGGTCCTGTCTTCAGACGTAATACTTGTTTAGGAACTTGCCATTGATGGGCATCATTAGCAAATCTCCATTAGGCTTAGCTAGCCGATAAGCACCGTTGGAGTACACGGTTTCTATGATGAATGGTCCTTCCCACTTGTCAGCCGTCTTGTAGGTCATCACCATCGGTCTCCGTACTTCCAAGATGAGGTCGCCAACCTGGTAGGATCTTTTACGGACCTTTTTGTTGAAGGCCCCAGAGATGCGAGCTTGGTAAAGCTCAATCCTTTGCTGCACGAGCAAGCACTTTTCATCCAACGTTTCTAACTCTTGTAACCGCCTGCGCTGATTATCTTCGACGGTTAACTGATTGGTGATCATGTTAGCAGACAATATCTTCTTAAAGACTTGACCCGTGCTGGTATCGAAGTCCCAAGTTGAGGAGTTAGAAGATTACGAGTGCCTCATGACTTCTTCTTCTGAATCTTCTGAGGTGGTCGTAGGTGTAATGTACCCCAGCCCTCGATGAGTACGTTGGTAGTAGTTTTCAGATTTTCCCTTTGGAGTACGAATCCGTAAGGGAGGATGCTGGCATTTGCCATAATTGAGCCCTTTGTTGCTATTCAGGTCGTAGCCCATCTTCTGGATAAGATTTTTGGTCTGTACCGTGTAGCGGTAGAACTGTATTTTGCCACTGTCGAGGTCTGGGTCTTTAGGAGTTATTCGCTGCGGATGCTCCAATCGACCGAATATGATGGGTTCCTCTCTTTTTTTCCTGGCTGGAACTATCAAGTAGGCACCTCGGGCAGGGACAACTCGACCCACATGGTTGGCAGTTGTCACTTGCGTCTGTAGTTTATACAGATAATTATCCAGAAAATATTTGGTGTTCCAGCATGCGCCAGAGCAGTTCGATGACAACTTTCTGTTAATGAAGTGGTATATCTTGTCCTAAGGGATTACATCGTCGAAAGAGTGGGCCTCTGTGTTGGCGTAGACGTAATCTTCTAGCTCTTCGTCAGTGAGGGCTAGAGCTGCCGCCGGAGGAGAAGGTGGATGCCTCCCTTCTAGCTTGACCATCAAGGGAATGGTGGTCGGATGCTCCTGCGCCTTCATGGTCGGCCTTGGGGACGTCTGGGGTAACCTCATTCGTATATGATCCTGACCATCTTCCATCATCACTGGAGGCAAATGTAGTGCCCCATCCCTACATCGTGTCCCGTTTTCGTCCACGGGGTGCGCAAGAAAGGAACACTGTAGCTATCGATTCGGTCGGGACCGATAGGTCGGAATCGGCCGAATCGGTCGAACAAAAATGGTTGAATTAAGATCCATTCCATGTTATGGAATGGCTTCTTCGAAACCAAGTCCCATATTCAGCGGGTTGTGCCTCAAGGATTGGCTCTACGGCTGAGTCGGGAGAGACCTCCCGTTGCTTTGGTTTTCATGCCGCACTTGATTTGGCATTGGCTTTAGTTTTCATGAATTCATTTTTTGTGAATATTTTTGATGGGTTTTCGTGACTTGTGTTTTCGAGCTTCGCATTCATATCAAAATTCCTTGAATTACACAGTGTTCTAATCAGTTGCTTATGCAATTGTAAGTGATCGTGTAGGCGACGTCAGCGCATCCAACCAGTCGCTCGCTTGAAGCAAGTCTAAGGCGAGTGGCTGACCTCCTTCGCCTCGACCCTCTATTTCAAAATCAATATGAAGTTAAATGAAATCTTGTCATCATAGTGTAGAATCAAAGAAACCATGGCACGATCCTTCACGAAATACTTGCTATCAAACTGCCAGTATTAAAAATAGAAAATGTGCTTTCTTATGCAATTCCACTTAGCCTATACAAAATAATGAATGAATCGATTAACGTTTATCACAACGATATGGCTAAGTGAGTAAATCGACTAAGTTCAAAAGAAAAGCTAAGTTTTGCAACTAAAAGAGAATGGATAAGGTTCTAGAAAAGAGAGATCATTTTTCAAGACTCTGCAAAACGGTCATTGGACAACTTGTCTACAAGGTGTAGTTTCTTCGAATGGTTGCCTAGGCCAAGGAACCGATTCATCCCGGGAGAAACGAATATAGCAAGCGCCAGCCTTACATCGGCGTGGGTTATTTGGGAACTTTTGCACAGGGATCGCTACCTGCCGTGAAAGGGTCCCTATCTAACCCTGCTATAGTCCATGATGGCTTGACATTGCCAGTGACCATCATGCCCGAGGGACGAGTATCGATTCGATGGAATCAGGGCGTGACATCGAAGGTGGAGCTTTGCCTCGAAGCTTAACAACAAGAGGCGCTGACACCTTGGGAGGCCTACATTTCAATCAAACCTTTAAAGGTTCTTCGCCCATTGCTGCACTTTCTGAAGCTGTCTCTACCTCGTCGTTAGCATCATTATTGTCGTCATCCTAGGGGACTAACTTGTATAGATCAGCATTCGTACAGTAGGCTTCAAGTCCTCGGAATGGGTCGATATCAGCTAACTCCGTTTTGATAGTCCCATCGTTGGCCACATATTTCATACACTGATATAAAGTGGGAGTGAAAATCATATACTCATGGATCCATGGTCGCCCTAGCAGCATGTTGTTATTTATGTCTGCATCAATGACATAGCAAGTCACTTCAGTATGAAGGTCGCCGATCTGACATTTCAGGCAAATTTTGCCCAAGGGCTCGTAATTTTTACGTTGAAGCCACTGATTGTTGTGTTCGAGGCTGTCAACCGATGCATCGAAACCCCTAAAGTTTGAAGCAGGCTTCTTGGGATAATGCTCAAAGAGGAACCTGGGTCGATGTAGATGCGATCAACCTTAATGGCACCGACATCCCCCGTATAGTACAGGGGGCGGTTGTGCCGGTCATTCTTTAGCAGCATGTCTTACAGGGTGGGAATCACTTCGACCACGCTGTGGCAATGTGGGCAAGCTGCGGAATCCACTTTCGGTGGTCGAACCTGGGTAAGGAAGGACTCGACGTTCTGTAAAGCTTCACTGAGCGCATCTCGAATCTCCTTAGAGAGGCGGAGGAGCTCGAAAAGTGATAATCTAGTCGGAGTATTAGCCAGCTGCGCTAGAATATCGAAGTTGTAGGGCTTGATAGGCCCTACTACCAGATCCTTTCAGAGAGGTTTGTCGAAACGATCCTTCTTCTGTTTCTGTTTGTCCACGGTAGGGGCCCGGGATGGACCCGCCTTTGGTGCCTCAGGGATTTAAGGTGGACCAGCTCCTGATATATCTGGGACAGAGGAAGTATTTGGTGGAGACTCCTCCTGGTCTGGAGCTCGGCTCTTCTCTTGCCTCTGCGTCGAGCGGGTGGTCACCAAAGCATCGTCGGTCGACGTCGAGACAATACGGCATGCCTTGGTTTTCTTTCCTTTGGCATAAAGGGTCGTAGATGTCATCATGGCGGAAACCAAGTCAGGATGTATCCACATGACTTTGCCTTGAGGCATGGAGAACGAGACAAGCCCTTGAGCATTGTCTCGTGCTGACGGAAGGTTGACTACTTCCATCATTGCTTTTGGAATAGAGATGATGCCATCTTGTACCTCTGTGGCTGGAAAACTCCTGAACTGGAGAGTAACCATGTTGGTCGTGATGGTCTTCTCCTCGTAATCCAGCAATATGACGTTGGCGTTAATGAGGTACTGAATTTGCCCCTTCAACACATAGCTGTCCAGTATTGAGTGATGGACATACTGGTGATAATGGCAGTACTTGGGATGGTCCACCTTTCCTACTTCATCAGGACGCCTGGGTGCCGGGATAGACAGTTTCCCATTCTTCGTAAGCATCACGAAGAGCTCCAGCGTATCCTCGTCATTGAAGGAGTAAGTCTCCTTCGGCCTCCGTGCTTCCGCAAACTTGAGGTTCGCAGCTGCTGAACCTTGGAGATGTTGACAGTCATGGCTTGCTTACCTTTTCCGTCTTTAGGGTTGTTGCTGGACGAGCATCTCCCCTTGTCTTCGGGTGTAGAAAAGTGTAGCCCCAGGAGCTGCACGTCCTGGGCTTTCCTTTGTGCGGCATCTACCTCTGTAATGAAAGGCATCTACTCCGTGCAGGGAGCACTGTGCCATAATTTTATAGCGGGAAACATGTTCTTGCGGCAGAAGTCCATAATCATGGGCTCGGGCATGTCGGGTGGTAATCTTAGGGCTGCTTGGCAGAAGTGCTCAATGTATGCACGGACAGGCTCTTTCTTCCTCTGGACAATTTCTATGAGGGTCGACATGGTCATATCCATGCCTCCTTCATATAATCTGTCCACGAACCGAGTCTTCAAGTCTTCAAATGACGAGATGCAGTCGTCCGAAAGACTATAGAACCACTCATAGGCTACCCCCTACAGGTCTCCTATGAATATGTTGGACAGGAGGGCGTTATCCTTTGGCAAGTGCACCGTTACTGAGACGAAGTACCTCAAGTATTGTCGGGGAGACCCCTTCCCTTTATAAGGTGTAAGCATCTGCGGATTGTATTTGGGAGGATAGACGACGTTATCCCACTCAGCAGGGTATGGCTGCCGGATCTCCATCTTCTGGAGCGTTGCTTGCTTCTCCTTGGCAACATGACGAGCATACAACTCCTTGATGGCCTACTATATCTCGGCCAGTATTGTGGAGCCTGTAGCAGATGGAGTAGATGAGGATGGTCCTGCCTGATTGGCAGTAGTCAACCTGCCGGATTCATTATTGGTTGGCCGATCACGCACAGGTGTAGAGGCAGTGGGGGTCATGCTACTTTTGAGGTCGATTATGACTAAGGACAGGGTCTTCATGGTGTCCGTCAGCATATCTAACTTCGTCTCGAGGACTTTGATACGTCTGAGAGCTTCGTTGTTGTCTTCCTCATTGCCATCGGCCACGAACACAGACCGAGTGTGAGGGTGACTCGAGGGAGTCGTGGATCCTTCACTTTCTGGCTCAGATGCCTGAGTCTCGCTATCCTGAGGATATTCCGTAAGATTGTGATTTTCTTTGGACTCAGTATGGTTGCTACCTCCGATCTGGTGACTGGCTGCGCCAATCGAGACATTTGTGTCGTATTGTACCTAGTCAGATTGGAACACAGGGTTGTCGTGCATGGTAGGAGGCTGGCTATCCCTAATTTTTTGACAAGGCATACAAATCTAGAATGAGTGCCTTGGAACACACCTGTATCGGGTACCTTAGCTTTACTGTTCTCTGACCTCCTCTTCGGTTTAGCAACCGATATGGAATAATTCTGGGTGGGCTTCTTGAAAGCTCTGGAACCCTGCACCGCGTAACAAGTGGCGATGCGGGGCTTGCCTTTTCTATGGCTTACCGACCCCCTGTTAAGCCTCTAGCGTGGGGTCGGCGTAGAGTAGAGTCTCTGGAAGACGAAACGCCTACTTGGCGATGGTGCAGTCGTCTGCTGACAACGGCAGTTGATGGTAATCTGGGTACAAGAGTGCCTTAATTTAGGCACATTTTGTGCTACAGCTTCTTTTTTTCGCTTGGGATAGGGTTGGATCTTCTGTCGTAGCACTCCCATTGTACATGCAGGGAAGCTGCATGTAAGCACGGTCAGAGCGAGTCTAGCGAGGAAGCCTCATGTCGCTCCTATAGAAATGCTGCTCGCGTGGCTCCCTCTCCGTGGAACGTACCCCTTGGCTTAGCTTACGCACAGGAGCACCCCAGTAGAAGGAAGATTCGACTGGTTGAGGCATCAGAGCGCAAGAGCTAGTCTTGTGTAGCTTTCCGTCGGCTACGCATGTTACTGTCAACACGGGCCTCTGGTCTGCCGCTGGTGTCGTACGCTTGTTGTACAAAGTGCGAGCCACCTGGGATCTCTTCCTACTACCTCCAGCGGACGAGTAGTATTCAGAGTCCGCTGAAGGTTTACCTGAAGGAAAACTGATTCTGTCGAAGACAGATCTCCTTACTGTTAATACTCCCATCGTGAGGGGTTGGACCGGTGTGCGCTTCCTTTGGCATCGTTCCTTCGTCAGATCAACTATGGAACCACTATCTTCCTCGCCATGCTTTCCCGGGATGAGAATCAGACGAGGGGATAAGGCTGTAGCAGCCGGGATCTTCTCTGTGACCTTGACATTGGAGGGGTCCTGAGACGCAGTTCCCGTCATCGTGTTGCTAGCCGTAGCCGCCTTAGGCCTCCAGATACGTCGAGTCTTCTTCGGTTATACGAACCGCTTTGAAGTCTTTGGCTTTTCATCAGAGAGGAGATCTTCAAAAGCCTGCTGGTCGAAGCATACGACCAGCATGTCTTGAGAAGCTCCCAGCAAGTTGTCATCAGATTGCGTCACCACCTTCTCATTGAAGGAGAAGGTAGTCCCCAGCAGAGTTGCCATTTTGTTCGACGTAACAAAAATTTGAACAAACTTTTTGCTTTATTGAACGTATAAGGTATCTGTGTACAAAGAAGAAAGTCCTAAACAGGATATTCTAAGTACAAGGAGAAGAGGTTTCTAGAAAAGTGTACGGTGGAGATCGAGCGCTGCAGTGGCTCCTTTACTCCGTTGACGATCTGACGACGAATCAACCTTGCTATAGCTCTATGGCCCTTTGATGGAACTCTGGGGTCACCAATCAAGAGGCTGTCTGGATGAGAAGATCCCTTGAAGATGGTTGGTTTGTTGGTTCTTTGGTTGATAGGTGGATGAGGGTGGTCGATTCTTCGTGGATAGAGATTGCTGATCCTTTGAAGATTATCGCTTGTCAATGTTCCCTCTCTTTTTTTTCCTTTTTTGGTGTAAAAAGAACTCCTTTTATTTATAGAGAACCGAGCACATATGCGATGTGCATTAGGGTTCCTGAGATATGAAAGAATCTGTCGTAATTGCACGGTGCGGGATTCTACGGTGCTGACACGTGGCAGACATCGAGATTCCCCTCAAACGAGATCTCTGGTGTTTATAAACATAATCGAAGAAGGTGACACGTGGCGCGTGCCGATTTGCTTGCTCGGATATAGCTGAGTAAATCTTGGGATTTTATCCTAGATTTGGAGTTTAACTGATCCTCGTCTATGATTTAAATCAGTCTAATATGATATCAATCATGATTTCATCCCAATCTTCTCTGCAAGAGGCGGTTTAAACAAACCAATTTGGGTGGACCCATTGTCACGACCCGTACCCTAGAGTAAGGGCACGAAAAGTGGGTATGTACAGCCTATGCTGCAGTGTCGGCGGTAGAACGCTGTCCTAGGTCACAACATCTAACAATATAAGGTACCTGTACAGTATATATACTCCGAATGGAGGTGACATAATAGAATACAGTCTCAATAACATCTAAGGCAAAAAATGATAAGATAGATAGATATGAAATGAATCCACAGAATACAGATAGATAGAACGTTCTAAGTGTCTAAGATAACATCAAATCCAGAAAACATCCCAAATCTCAAATACAGTAATCCAGAGTGTAAATAAGTACAACTGAAAATCACTAATCTAAACTAATGGTGTGTCATCCACTGCTAAGGGATCCTGCTGGAGATCTAGGTCACAGCAATCCTCTAGAGAAGTCCTATAATAAGTGGTACAGAGCGTCTCGTCCTCATCCTCTGTAATATTTTCAACAGGTCCAGTCAGGACAGGAGCGAGCACAATACATCTCATACAAATCATAACAGGTTAGAAAATATAAACATGCTAGAGAGTAAGATACATGAAACTGAAAGAACAACATGATATAAAAGAGAGACTGTAAGTAAATAGCTACAATATATATAAGAGAACTATCAGTGACTAGTGATTCAGAGTACAAGATAAACATATGAACAGCTAGATGTGATTCATGACTATACTAAAGAGGTGATTCATGACTATACTACTTTGAAATTATTCACATGTTTAGTTCTACTCCCTCATCCCCAATCAATACACAAGGATCCAGTCAAGTTACGTTAAGATTAAGATTCATGACTACGCTACCGGCTCATAAAGAGTGATTCATGAATAGTTTCATGAAGGCTCTGTGATTCATGAGAGTACAGGAATCACAAGCAGATTCATGATAGATTCATGATAATAGAAGCATGAGATACATGATGTAAGTGAAACACACAAGACATGAGTATCTGATGCTCCCGAGAGGGATAACATCTCATGAAGAGATCCATATAGTACCAATCCGTGTTACCAACGTGTCAGCATCAAGTAAAGTAATCTAAAGCAGGAATATAATCCTAAACAAGATATAAAATGATCAAAGAATATACTCGCATGGTATCCTGAATATCTGAAGAGAATATACTGTCTGAGGAGTGGTGTCTGGCTCCTATAGAACAGTACAAGTCACTACATGTCCAAAATAATAAGATAGACTGCTACAATACATTCTACATGATGTTTGGGTCAATCTAGGCCAAAGTCAACCTTTGGTCAACTTTAGTCAACTACACTAGTCAAACTAGGTCAAGCCTAACCCAAGCAAGTCTCAATAAGCCTAGCCAGCCTATTCTAGCAAGCACACATCATCACAAGGCCTTACAAGTCTATCAACACACAAATCACATGTTATACATGCCATATATACATAGGCTATAATATAGGAATCTACCTAAGCTATGTGCCATAGGCTACATAGGCCAATACAATCTACATTGGTAATACATTACTTTCACACATTATATGCACTAAATTAATATAAATAACATACACATTTATATACCACATTATTATTATCAAGAATATAGATAATATATATATATATATATATATATATATATATATATATATATATATATATATATATATATATATTTTATATATATATATATATATTTTAATATATATAAAAAAAAAATATATATATATATATATATATATATATATATATATATTAAAATATATATATATATATATATATATATATATATATATATATATATATATATATATATATACATATAGAGTGATAGGATAATGTGGCATGTGTGTGTGTTAATATTGTGTGAGTGTGTGTGTACAAGCTAACAGTGTACTAGGTTCTCATGTGTGTGTGTGTCTAGATTATCACATAGGTTCTCAGTTAGTGTGTAATGTATTTCATGCTTGTGTGTGTGTGTGTGAACATTGTGTGAGTGTGTGTGTGCATGAATGACAGTAGATAGGGTGTTGTGTTCCCAGGTCAGTCCATGAGTTTAATCAGAAAAATAGTATCAATGTGAAAACAATGGAGAAATGTGTGGTTCACATAACAGTTCATTCCTATGTGTGTCAATGTTTCAATGTGTGTGTGTATGTGATATAGGGACGTGTCAATTCTCAGTGTGTATATATGAACATGATAACAGTTTTCAAAAAAATGTGAATATAGGTAGCAGTACAATGTGTGAGTGTCAATGACAGTTTAGGATTCCAGTCCAATAGCAATTCGAAAACAAACACATCTAGCTAACATGAAAACTAATCATGTACATTAATCCTTACATATGTAGATGAACTTATCATGGTGAATTATCATTTAGAAATCAGTTGAAATTACATTTAAAATCTCAAAAATTCAAACAGTGCACTGTGTATCAGAAAAATTGGGGAAACCTGAATTATGAATCGAAACACAATGAAATACATGCAAAATAGGTCAGGGTCTAGTCGTACATGTATCCAGAGTCCACACGAGTCCCCACGTGTCCCCACGACTGGACACGGCGTGTCCAAGTCACGAACACACAGAGACACATTCGTGTGCACATACTGCGTCGTGCTGCGATGCAGTCGCCTCGTGGACCCGACATGTGACACATCATGCCACGAGGTCACGTCCACGTGTAGCCCAATACTAGGGCTACATACTGGACCCAACATGATGTGTCAAACATGGACACGAAGCCCGTATCAGACCGAGTCAACACGTTTCACACGTCCAGCGCAATCCCAATGCACTCGACACCACGTATCCGACACACGACTATTCGATACGAGGCTTGGAGGCTAACGTGTCAGTCATTGCCAACTCTTCTGTGACAAACCACATGTCACTATGTGCCCTGTGCAGTGAGCACGAGGCCTCGAACAGCAGGGCACTGCCCTAGGCTGCTGCGAGCGTGTTTGTGTCCTGTTTGGACACGGATACGGCTCCAAATTGGACACAAATCATAAGGAAAACATTAAACACATGTAGATCTACATTTCTATTCAAATATATTTTAAAAACAGCAATAAATTACTCTTTAAGGCATTTAATCAAACACTTGGAAATATATTATGATACGTGTCTGATACGGACACAAAATGAAATGTAATTGAGACCAAACCTTCACTACAGCTAGGGGACACCTACATCTAGGCTACCATGCAAAGAAAACAGACTTAAACTATAATTTGAAAGGTTTACCTATAGGTTGCAAATGATCATAAAAAGCCCCAAATCGATTGATTCCCGTTGCTAGCCAAATCCTCCATATTGCTCACAAACTGAAATCACTCTCCATGAATATCAAATAGAGGATGATTAGAATCTACTGCAAAAGATTTGGATCAAAAAGGAATTAAAATGGATTTGATATGAATTAGGGAAAATATGAATTACCTTTCCTTTCTAAAAGTTGGTTGAACACAAAAGAGGCAAGAACAAAGGAATGAGAGTTTAAATAGGAGGATTCCAATGATGGCCGGCCACTATGCCTGAAATTAGGGTTAGGGTTTCACTAATGGGCCTATGGGCCAAGTTGCATTAGTCATGAAATTAAATTCCTAAGTCATAAGTCATTGCACCTATTCATTATTCCTCATATTGAAACTAGATTCTAAATGACTAAAATTGGTTTGACTTAAGTTAGACTAGGGTCACACCATGCTAACCAGGTCACCATAGCTAGGGTCAACTTCTAGGCTAGTATCCAAAGTCTCAACTAGCCAAAGTCAAAAATAGAAATCACCAATTCAATAAATCAAAATAAATTCAAAAATTCACCAAATGACTAAAATACCCTCAAGCTAAAATATAGTAGTGACAAATCTACCCTTCTTAAAAGAATTTCGTCCTCGAAATTAAAAGACGAAACTAAACTGATGAGAAGGATATATAATCATACCTCAAGGTCCAAAACAATATGGGTATCGCTCGCACATCTCATCCTCCCGCTCCCAGGTAGACTCTCCTGGAGAATGATGCCTCCATGTGACGCGAACCAAGGGTATCACCTGGTTTTTCAGTACCTTCTCTCGACGATCCAGAATCTCTACTGGCTGCTCTGGATAACTGAGAGTAGGTCCCACCTCAATCTCTGAATGGTCAAGTACATGGCTAGGATCAGTCACATACCGTCTCAACTGTGATACGTGGAATACGTTGTGGACACCCACTAGTGCAGGTGGCAAGTCTAGCCTGTATGCCATGTCATCGACTCTTCCACTGATCACAAAAGGTCCGATGAAGTGCGGGCTAAGCTTCCCACCTTCACCAAAACGTATGGTACCACGAGTTGGAGATATCCTCAAAAAAACTATGTCTCCGACCTAAACACAAACAAGGTCTCAAGATACTAAATAATCAAACATGATCAAACAAACAAAAATAAACAACCTACTTCTAATCCTATCTCTAATCTGTATCTCAAACTCCAAAGGCCTCCGGTGGCTATCAGCCCAGTGCCGATGTCTGTCCTGCGCCACGCGAAGTCTGTCCCTGATGAGTTTCACCTTCTCGGCTGCATCAACAACCATCTCAGGTCCCAATAAAGCTCGCTCTCCAACATCATCCCAAGATAAGGGTGTAAGACATCTACACCAGTACAGAGCCTCAAAAGGTGACATCTTAAAGCTGGCCTGATAACTATTGTTGTAAGCAAACTCCACCAAGTGTAGGTGATCCTCCCAGTATCCTTCAAAATTCAAGACGCACGTCTGCAGCATTTCCTCGAGCGTCTGAATAGTCCTCTCTGACTGTCCATCCGTCTGGGGGTGGTATGCAGTACTAAACTTGAGCTGAGTGCCCAAACTAGTCTGCAGACTTCACCAGAAATGGGAAGTAAAGCGACTATCCCGATCCGAGACAATGCTGACTGGGATTCCATAAATCCTGACAATCTGTCGTATGTACATCTCTGTAAGCCTCTCTGTAGACGTACCCACTTTAAATGGCAAAAAGTGGGCCGATTTGGTTAACCTGTCTACGATGACCCAAATTACGTATTTCTCTCCTGGTGTACGCGGTAATCTAGATACAAAATCCATCGTGATGTGCTCCCACTTCTACTCTGGAATGGACAATGGCTGCAATAAACCTCCTAGCCTCTGCCTCTCTACCTTCACCTGCTGACAGACCAAACATCTGGCTACGAAGCGAGCTACCTCCCGCTTTATCCCATACCACCAGACATGCTCCCTCATGTCCCTGTACATCTTGTTGGCACCAAGATGTATAGAGTACTGAGATCTGTGGGCCTCCTGCATGACCTGCTCCTTGAGCTCTCCACTAGGCACACACAGCCTGGAACCGTGCCTCAAAGTGCTATCCTCTGCATGAGTAAACTCACAATCCACTAACCCTGCTCGAACCTTCTCTCGGATACACCACAGAGCAACATCCTCAAACTGTGTCGACTTGATCATCTCCATCAAGTCCGACTGAATCTGAAGGCCCCACATCTGCATCTGAACTCCGAGCATAATCACCTCATTCCCCAAGCTCTCCAAGTCTGCTAGCAAGTGACGATCTGTAACACCCAGTTTTTCAGATGAGGGTAATTTTGAATTTATTTGAATTAATATATATTTAATTGGAATTTAATATGATTATTGGAATGGTGTGATTTAAATATGATTTAATTAATTACCTTGTATTGTGTTTAGCCCTAAACTAGATTTGACCCAACCTAGATTAGTCATAGCTAGACTTAGCAAGCCATGATTAGTGTTAGTTAGTATTGATTAGTCTTGGTTAAGTCATGTTAGTTAGAGTTAACTAGGTTGCCTTTAAGTCAAGTGTGAAACCTAGGCTTGTGGACCATTGATTTAACTAGATGGATTGAGAGCCATTGATTAAATCCCAAAACCTTAACCCTAGCATTTATGGCCAGCCACCTAGGGAACAACACCCTATAAAATCTCTCTCAAAATATTGCCTCTTTGTTCATTCTCTCCATTTGGCAAGAACAAGGTTTGTTCCTATAGAAACCCTTTCCTATTTTAATCAATATAATTCCTTTTTCATTCAAACTTCTTCCATATTGACCTAATTTACTTTCCCTTACTGTTCATGGAGGCCATTCTCAAATTTGGGACAATTTGGAGCTTTTGGGTTAGCAAGAAGGATCCCTCATTTTGAAGCTTTCTTTGGAGAAGAACACCAATAGGTAACTTCTCATTCTCTCCATGAAATTTCAGTTTCTAGGCATGGATAGGAAGCCCTAGGTGTCCTCTAACTGTTGGTATAGGTTTTGCTAGGTTTCGTGTCCTTTACATGTCCGTATGGACACGTATCAGTGTGCATTCGTAGGTGTTCGACAAAATGTCACAGTGGGCATTTCGATCTTATTTTTCGATTTGGTTTGAACAAAAAATTAGGGTTTTGTGTCGCTTATACGTTTCTAATAGACTGAACACGTTTTGTGTCGTATCGGGGTCGTACTGGACTTGTGGACACGCCCCCGCGCATACACGGTTGGCTGCCCTGCTACCCGCGTGTCCGTGCGGCCATCCTAGAGCTCGTAGATACGTGGTATTGGACACGAAGCTAGGGGCAGTGTCTGACACGACACTCCCAAAGTCTCGTGTCCATTGGTATTGTGCCGGGTGAGCTAGGACACGTGCACGGGTTCTCTACTGTGCGTGCACAGTACAGTGTTGTGTTCGTGCATGTTTTAGACACGTTTGTGTCTTGTTGTGGACACGACACTGGGTGTACATCACGTGCACTTATTGTATGTTACTTACCCACTCTTATTTCAATATATTAATGTGTTTTAATATTCAAATTTGATGTTTCCCAGGAAGGACTGATACGCAGTTCTGTTCTTAATTTCCTGAGCTTTAATTCCATTTTTTTAACTGTCTAAATTGATGTTTAAGTGTCTTGATTGATCCTACATGTGTAATAGTTCATGTTAGATTTGTTTTATATGTTAGATTAGGCTTTATGTTTCTGGAATGGAAATTAGACAATGGGATTGGGCTGTTATGTATTGACTGATACTCACATTAGTTTGAATAATTTATTTTCCTATTAAAACTGTCAAATTGATTTCCTTTAATTCCTGTCAACTGATTGTAAGTTCATTTCCAATTTTTTATTTCCATTGTTAGCTCACTGATTATTTAATGGGATGTGGAATTTGAATTAGTTCACTGGTTTAATAGGAACTGTCGTATGATTTCCCTCATTGAACTATGGTTTATCTCAGTTTTAAAACTAAGAATAGGATTCATGAACTGTCTTGATTTCCTTTTCTTTTTTAGCTGAAATCAAATGTCAGGATACATGTTGAATTCGTGTATATGAGTTAGTTAACAGTCAACCTTATGTTGAACTGTAAATTCCTATGTTGATTCAATGAAGTGTGATAGTTCACTGTGGTTTATTGCTCACTGTCATTTAAGTTCTCAGTTCATGGATACTAAATCCTGAGAATTGATTCCCATTCTTTTAAAAACTGTTTGAATGATGAATTGTCATGTTAACTCCTAGACATTGGGCTAGTTCACTGTCATTGGTTAGCTGTTGGTTGTAATCATGTAAACTGACATTGGTATGATTCTTGAAAACCCAAACCTGAGAATGAAACAGGAACTGAACAATTGATTCACTGTTAACCATTAACTAGTGAACTGTCATTCAATTCCTGAGATTAGTCCCTGTTTTCCAAATTTTTGAACTGTCAACCTTGTGCTAGCTGCACAAATATATATTGAACCTGAACTCGATTTTCTCTTCTTCTTTTTCTGATGAATGATAACTGAACCATGTTAGCTTATGCACACTTCACCCCCATTCATTTCACTCACTCACTCCTTTATACATGTTTGCATAAGCTAAATGTAATGTAAAGTGAATGTGACTTATATATTGATATGTAAGTTTATGCATAAATGTACAATTGTGTTAACATGCATGTTATGCAATTAGGATATAGATAGCTTAGCCTATGTCTTTCCTATTCACCACCATGTTCACACACTTAGACCCCCTTACATGCTAACTTCACTTTCTCTATTTACATATGTATGTATGAGATTCATGATAAATAGCTATGGGATGTGCTTTAATGTGAGGTGCTTGATGTGTGTGGCTTGTATAGCCTAGAAATGGTGTGTGCTTGCTAGAATAGGCTGGTTAGGCCTAGTGAGACTTGTTTGACTTAGGTTTAACCTAGTTGACCTAGTTTGACTAGTCTAGTTGACTAGAGTTGACCAAGAGTTGACTTTAGTCCAGTTTGATCCCAAACTTCATGTAGATGTATTGTAGCAGTCTGTTATATCATTTTAGACTTATAGTGACTTGTACTGTTCTATAGGAGACAGACACCACTCCTCGGACAGTAGATACTCTTCAGATACTCAGGATACAGACGAGTGCATTCTCTGATCATTTTATATCCTGCTTAGGACTATATTTCCTACTTTAGATTATTTTACATGATGCTGATGTTAGGGTTATATACTAAAAGCATCACTTTTGTAGTAACCTTATTTCCTTAAATTTTGAATAAGAATCATATGGGCAAATGTTTGCATATTGTATTTGTTGCAAGTGTTAATACAAATGTTTGATATTCTATATTGTAGATAATATGGTGTGTGGTGTCACACAAAAGATCATATTATCAGTTTCCTATGGAGTATATAAATAGTTCACAACCTAGATGGACTTGGACAATCTATTGGAAAGGTTGTAGTGTAATCTGATATTAGTCTATCTTGACTATAGGTTTACACTAGTACACTTTGTGTGTATTGAACAGGACCACTTGAGGATCCGGATATAATAACGGACATGTATATGCAGTGTGCATTACTTTGACTCATAAAAGAGTGAGATTCATTATGGATCAACAACCTCTATGAATTGGGTAATAATATTGTATGTATGATGGGCTGTTGATTATAAATGGAATCCATGTCCCGATACATCGGGTTGATGATGTCCTCTTAAGGAGCTCATAAGGATTGTCATGTAAATCCTGCAGGTGGATTATATCCGACATGACAAATAAAGTTGAGCGGTACTACTTAAGGATAAAAGATGTCGAATCAATATAGTTGTCAGTAACTTAATTTGATCGACGGACATACGATATCTTAACATGGGGAGCCAAACGAGCATATAATAAAAGGAGCCCACAAACATAATTTGGGATTAGGGAGGTAGTGCAACAACAGCTCATTAGTGGACCGAGCTATTGTTAATGGGCCTGGATTGTGTGTTCGGGCTGAACACGGGATATCCAGATCCGTTAGGAGGCCTAACCCTAATTTCTCCTCATGGTCCCTGCCGTAGCCTATATATATCCTCTATTCTCTGGCCGCCAGATTACGGATCAGAAATCTGAAATTTTCTCTAAATTCGTGATTCACGTAAGAAGAGAAAGAGAGGGCTGCCAAGGAGAAGAAAAGGTTGGGAGATCGTCGCCCACATGACGTCCAACTCGAGGAAGGAATACGTACAGAAGATCTTGGGGTCGTCCGCTCGAGATTGCCAGGAATTACTTGTCTCTTTTCCGCCGCAGGTATAATTCGTGAACACTAGTTTTCGCCTATGAAGGGTTAGAACACGTATTAGATCTATTTAACTTTCTATCGATCAATACGCACACCAAAGGAAGGGTCCTGGGAATTCCCAGTTCCATCAATTGGTATCAGAGTCACTTTGGATCTACGTATTGATTGATACGTCCATGTTGTCCAATAAAACCTGTGCTGTGTAATAGTCGGTAGATGTAGATCTGTTCTAACTCAATTTTGCAGGCATCTTAGATCCAACTATTATGGTCCAATACATGTTTTTTTATTGTGTTGTTTAAACCACGGACATGTCGTGGATGTTGTTATTGTTGTGGATGTAATTAAAATCACGAGGGTTGATCGTGCTTATTATTTTAATTTTTTAATCTAGATTATGTGTGAACTCCTTCGAGAGGCATAGGATTGATGTAATTTTAATTATTTTTGATCAATCGTGATGGCGGTGGTGGCTGTTTCTGACGCCGGATGAGATGCTAGTTTTAAGTAGTCCAGAGGCAGATAGATGATTTTCGATGAAGGAATCGACAGCCAAAACCTTAAAAAAAAAATTGGGGCGCTGCCCCGAACCCCGTATAGATCTGCGCAGCGCCAGATTTTGGATTCGGATAGTTGAGGACGGAGCAGCAAAGATGACCATAATAGTTGGATATTTTCTCTTATTTTTGTGATTTTGCTTTTTCTGATTATGCATATTTATTATTGTGTGGTTGTTTTTTTTTGAAAAACCAAGCCTACATTAATAATGGACAACATGGACATAATATCAACTAGTAGAAAAACCCTCATTGTTAAATAACTAAGTGGGAGAGGATTTTTATTTTGTATAAATCCTATGGTCTCCATTACTGGTTTGTAGGTGATGTAATTATACTTGCGTGTTGGCTTTAGTGCTTTCCTCCATATCGGATGAGTATAATTATGGATCACCAGTACAAACTTCCTTAGGGATAATTGTAGAAAGTTACCTAGTATGTGTTCACTTCTCCATCTGATGGAACTTATTACAAGGTAATGGACTTAGTATTAAGTAATGGTATACACTTAGATACAAATAATGGTATCCTCCACATCGGAGTTACTGCTATTATTTGTATGACCAGAGCAAGACCAGCATATTAATTTTATTTGTCATAAAGTTATATTGACATGATAGTAAAATTAATAAGAAAAATATACTTGAACAAAGTTGAATTTTTATACGTCCACACTATCGTGGCATGCTAAATTCATGGTGTTCAAGGTGTTGGTAAATTTCTTATTATTGTTTTGAGGGAATCAATATTTAGTTAATTTAAAAAGTTTTTTTGCCCTACATAATTTTATTTATGTGATTCTCAGGATTTCAAAAATGGGTTCTTTCGGTCCACTTATGGTGATTCTTAAAGAAAACAAACTTACTGGACCTAATTATATTGACTGGAAACGTAATTTGGACGTTGTTCTGACTGCTGAGGAGTACAAATATGTACTTGTTGAGGAATGCCCACCTAAGCCTGATGCTAAGTCTCATTAAGAGGTCAAAGAGGCTTATAAGAAGTGGAAAAAGACAGATGAGATGGCGCGGTGTTACATTCTGGCATCTATGTCGAATGTACTGCAACATCAGCATCAGGCCATGGCCACAGCTTATGACATGATGTATAACCTCAAGAAACTCTTCGGACATCAGAGTAGAGCAGCTAGGCAGTTTGCTATGAAATGTTTGATGAATACAAAAATGGCTGAGGGTACACCAGTAAGGGATCATGTTCTCAAGATGATGGGTCATCTGAATGAGATGGAGATCCTTGGAGCTGAAATCGATGGAGAAACCAGGTCGATATCATTCTCGGGACTCTGCCTAAAAGTTTTGACAATTTCTGCCTTAATTACAACATGTACAAAAGGTTGTATAGTTTGGCAGAACTTGCAAAAGAGCTACAGGATGCTGAATCTCTCTTTAGGCAGAGTGGTCATGTTTTTGTTTCTGAAAAGGCTTCTACTTCTAAGCCAAAAGGCGGTAAGAAGAAGAATAACATTCAGAAACAGGCAAACTCAGCAAAGAAGGGCATGGGAGCTCAAGGCGCGATGAAAAAACTGAAAGACAAATGTTTCAAGTGTAAAGGGTCAGGACATTGGAAGACTGATTGTCCACTTCTCAAACAAGGGAACAAAGAAGGTATATCTCATTTACTAGTAGTTGAAACATGTTTAGCGGTGTTATCTACCGGCACCTGGTGTGTAGATACAGGAGCCACTAATCATGTCTGCAATACATTGCAGGGGTTCCAGGAAACCAGACGGCTCAGTGATGGAGAGATATGCTTGTTCATGGGTGATGCTACAAAAGTATCGATCGTTGCATTAGGAGATGTTACTTTATCTTTTGGTAGAAATAAGTCTTTGACATTGAGAGATTGTCTTTATACACCTTCACTTAGAAGGAATTTAGTTTATGTTTCTATGGTAGTTAAGAATGGATATTCAGTTTATTTTAATGACAATATTGTTATTAGAAAGAATAAACATTTTATCTGTTCTGATGCATTGGTTGATAATTTGTATGTCATTAATCCTATTTCGCCCACAATGTAACTTATAGAAATAAATAATATGTCATCTAACATAAATAAGAGAAAAGAACCTTCTTGTATGAACCAAACATATCTTTGGCACTTACGATTGGGGCATATTAACCTAAGAAGGATTCAAAGACTGGTTGAAGATGGACCTTTGAGTTCATTGGAAGTGGAGGCACTACCAGTCTGTGAATCCTGCTTGGAAGGTAAAATGACCAAAAGGCCTTTTACGGCAAAGGGGTATAGGGCCAAAGATGTGTTGGAATTGGTTCATTCTGATTTGTGTGGACCCATGACTATCCAAGCTAGAGGTGGCTTTGAATATTTTGTCACATTTATTGACGATTATTCAAGGTATGGATACATTTATTTGATGCGCCGTAAGTCTGAGTGCTTTGAGAAATTCAAAGAGTACAAGGCTGAAACGGAGAAATGTCATAGAAAATGTATCAAGTCATTACGATCAGATCGTGGTGGCGAGTACCTCTTTGGAGAGTTTAGGGATTATTTATCAGAGGCTGGGATTGGATACCAATTGACTGCACCTGGAACGCCCCAGCAGAATGGTGTAGCCGAAAGAAGGAATAGAACTCTTATGGAGATGGTTAGATCAATGATGAGTTATTCGGATTTGCCAGATTCGTTTTGGGGATATGCCTTAGAGACTGCAGCTTATATTTTGAACTTGGTTCCTTCTAAGTTAGTACCTCTTACTTCCGCAGAGCTGTGGATTGGGCGTAAGCCTAGTCTGAAACATGTTCGCATTTAGGGTAGTCCAGCACATGTGCTGAATGGAAAAGCAGATAAGTTGGAATCTCGTACAGAAGTACGCTTGTTTGTAGGCTATCCAAGAGGAACGAAAGGAGGTTTATTTTATAGTCCTAAGGATCAGAAGGTCATTGTTAGCACCAATGTCCGATTCATAGAGGAAGACTATGTGATGAACCATAAACCCACAAGTAGAGTTGTTCTAGAAGAACTGAGACGTGAGACACCAAGTACTTTAGTACCAACAGTACAAAAGGATGAACCACAAATAACTGCACAACATGTCACAAATGTTACACCACAACCGATAGTGCCTCGTCGTAGTGGGAGGGTTGTGATACAACCTGATAGATATATGTTCTTGGAAGAGTCGTCAGACTTCGTCCCTGAGGAACAAGATTATGATCCCTGTACCTACAATGAAGCACTCCAAGATAAAGATGCAGAGTCTTGGCAAAAAGCAATAATATCTGAAATAGAATCTATGGATTCTAATCAGGTCTGGGAGCTTGTAGAACCACCCGTTGGTGTAAAAGCCATTGGATGCAAGTGGGTCTATAAGAGAAAAAGAGGATCAGACGGTAAGGTTGAAACCTTTAAAGCTCGGCTTGTAGCAAAAGGTTTTACTCAAAGAGAGGGTATCGATTATGAGGAAACCTTTTCTCCTGTAGCCATGCTTAAGTCTATCCGGATTCTTTTATCTATTGCAGCTCATCTCGATTATGAGATTTGGCAAATGGATGTCAAGACAGTTTTCCTTAATGGAAGTCTTGAGAAAGACATCTATATGAAGCAACCAGACGGGTTCATTGAAAAGGGCCAGGAGCATCTTGTTTGTAAGCTCCAGAAGTCCATTTATGGACTTAAGCAAGCTTCCAGATCTTGGAACATATGTTTTGATCAGGTGATAAAATCCTATAGATTTGATCAATGTCAGGATGAATCATGTGTATACAGAAAGTGTGACGGAAACGTGGTGGTGTTCCTAGTACTTTATGTGGATGACATCTTGCTCATTGGAAACAATATGAAGGTGTTATCTGATGTAAGGGTATGGTTATCCAAACAGTTTGATATGAAGGACTTGGGAGAAGTAGGTCACATCCTTGGGATCAAAGTTCTACGAGATCGCAAGAAAAGGATGTTGGGCTTATCCCAAGCTTCCTATATCGATACTATACTAACTCGTTTTAGTATGCAAAATTCTAAGAAAGGTTTCTTACCTTTTAGACATGGAATTGCTCTATCAAAGGAGCAGTGTCCGAGGACACCTAAAGAGATAGAGAACATGAAGGCAGTTCCTTATGCTTCAGCAGTAGGAAGCTTAATGTATGCAATGCTATGTACGAGACCAGACATCTGCTTTGCCGTAGGCATGGTCAGCAGATATCAGTCTAACCTAGGACAAAAGCACTGGACTGTCGTAAAGCATATTTTGAAATACCTAAAAAGGACTAAAGAGTATATGCTAGTTTACCAGGCAGATAGTTTAGTTCCCTTGGGGTATACAGACTCAGATTTTCAGTCAGATAGGGATTCCAGGAAATCTACCTCAGGTTATGTGTTTACTTTGGGAGGTGGAGCCATTGTGTGGAGGAGTATCAAGCAAAAATGTATTGCTGATTCCACCATGGAAGCCGAGTATGTGGCAGCCTCTGAGGCAGCCAAAAAAGCGGTTTGGCTCAGAAACTTTCTGTTGGACTTGGATGTGGTACCTAGTTTGCCTAAGTCTATTACACTTTATTGTGATAATAGTGGTGCAGTTGCAAACTCAAAGGAACCACGAGCCCATAAGACAGGCAAACGCATTGAGTGCAAGTACCACCTGATACGAGATTTCGTAAAGAAAGAAAAAGTTGTTGTGATCAAGATAGCATCAGCCGACAACCTAGCTAATCCCTTTACAAAGAGCTTACCAGCTAAGGCTTTTGACAGTCATGTTGAAGGAATGGGAGTCAGATGTGTAGCAGCATAGCTTTAAGTATAAGTGGGAGATTTGTAACAGTATACTGAAAAGCAATGCTTTGAGTATAAGTGGGAGATTGTTAGGATTATATACTAAAAGCATCACTTTTGTAGTAACCTTATTTCCTTAAATTTTGAATGAGAATCATATGGGCAAATATTTGCATATTGTATTTGTTGCAAGTGTTAACGTAAATGTCTGATATTCTATATTGTAGATAATATGGTGTGTGGTGTCACACAGAAGATCATATTATCAGTTTCCTATGGAGTATATAAATAGTTTACAACCTAGATGGACTTGGACAATCTAATGGAAAGGTTGTAGTGTAATCTGGTATTAGTCTATCTTGACTATAGGTTTACACTAGTATACTTTGTGTGTATTGAACAGGACCACTTGAGGTTGTTCTCTTTGTACTTACTACATAAAGAAAACAAACACCTCTGTTATTATGGATGCTTGTGCTCTTAATCCGAATATAATAACGGACATGTATATGCAGTGTGCATTACTTTGACTCATAAAAGAGTGAGATTTATTATGGATCAACAACCTCTATGAATTGGGTAATAACATTGTATGTATGATGGGCTGTTGATTATAAATGGAATCCATGTCCCGATACATCGGGTTGATGATGTCCTCTTAAGGAGCTCATAAGGATTGTCATGTCAACCCTGCAGGTGGATTATATCCGACATGACAAATAAAGTTGAGCGGTACTACTTAAGGATAAAAGATGTTGAATCAATATAGTTGTCAGTAACTTAATTTGATCGACGGACATACGATATCTTAACATGGGGAGCCAAACGAGCATATAATAAAAGGAGCCCACAAACATAATTTGGGATTAGGGAGGTAGTGCAACAATAGCTCATTAGTGGACCGAGCTATTGTTAATGGGCCTGGATTGTGTGTTCGGGCTGAACACGGGATATCCAGATCCGTTAGGAGGCCTAACCCTAACTTCTCCTCATGGTCCCTGCCGTAGCCTATACATATCCTCTATTCTCTGGTCGCCAGATTATGAATCATAAATCTGAAATTTTCTCTAAATTCGTGATTCACGTAAGGAGAGAAAGAGAGGGCTACCAAGGAGAAGAAAAGGTTGGGAGATCGTCGCCCATACGACGTCCAACTCGAGGAAGGAATACGTGCAGAAGATCTTGGGGTCGTCCGCTCGAGATTGCCAGGAATTACTTGTCTCTTTTCTGCCGCAGGTATAATTCGTGAACCCTAGTTTCCGCCTATGAAGGATTAGAACACGTATTAGATCTGTTTAACTTTCTATCGATCAATACGCACACCAAAGGAAGGGTCCTGGAAATTCCCAGTTCCATCAGCTGATACGTTGGAAACACGGATTAGTACTATATGGATCTTGTCGTGCGATGTTATCCCCTTAGTGTATACATCGGTTATTTCGTGTTCATATACTTTATCATGAGCATCTTGTACTTCTTGTGTTCGTGCTTTTCGTGTACAAATCGTGTAAAATCGTGTATATTCATGTGCTCACATGATCTTCGTGTGCGACTATACTTCGTGTGCAATAACATAACTTGGCTAGATCCTTGTGTATTGATTGGGGTGGGAGAGTAGAAGTGGTTATGTAATCAATCCAGTAGATTACTCATGTACAACCTCTTTAGATTACTCGTGTACAACATTGTGCCGTTTATATAACCGTCTTGTACTCTGAATCACTAGCACTGTTAGTTCTCTATATATTGTATCTATTTACTTACAGTCTTCCTTTTTTATCATGTTATTCTTTCAGTTTCCTGTATCTTACTCTCTAGCATGTTTATATTTCCTAACCTGTTATGATTTGTTGAGATGTACTGTGCTCGCTCCTGTCCTGACTGGACCTGTTGAAATATTACAGAGGACAAGGCTGAGGCGTTCTGCCCTACTTATTACGGTGCGACCCTAGAGGATTGCTGTGACTTGGACCAGCAGCAGGACCCACTAGCAGTGGATGACACTTTCCTAGATTAGGATGTCTTTCACTTTATCTTCTGGATTACTGTGTTAAGATTCTGAGTTGTATTTGGGATATGTATTTATTTAGACACTTAGACTTATCCGGATTGTATTCTCTGTGTTTTCCATTCTGTTCTTATCTATCTATCTATCTTTTATCATGCTCTACCTTAGATGTGATTGAGACTGTATTTGCTATGTCACCTCCATTCGGAGTGTATATATTGTACAGGTACCTTTATATTGTTAGATGTTGACCTAGGACAGCGTTCTACCACCGACACTACGGCGTAGGTTGGACGTACCCACGTCTCGTGCCCTTACTCTAGGGTGCGGGTCGTGACACATTTTTAGTGGTAGCCCATACAGGTCGAGTTTATGTAGTGGTATTCGAACTAGAGTATCACTACAGCCTGCAGTAGGATTAGGATATTTTTGAGGGTACTCAATCACACTAGAAAAAACTCTTAATCAGATTCATTTTATCTAAATTTGCTGTTTGTTGTCTTTCCTTGAATATAAACTGTCCTCCTTTGATTTGTCGCTTCATTCTCAGTAATTGCTTCTTGTTTTGATCTGTCTTCATGATGGTTATGGAGATATGATCTCATCGCTCCGGTCCGAGGGATACCATCGAGAGGCTGGCCACCTCTCGTCATGTTCAGCAGGGCCTCGAGATCGTAGCTACTGTTGTGCCGACTCAGGTTGGCATTTCTGCTATATTGGAGGTGCACCTCCGCCTGTACAGAGACCTTCCCCCGTCATTCCCGATTCTCTCAGTAGCAGGGGTACATACAGCATCAGCAGCAGGCTAGAGGAAACCAGCAAGGGCAAGCTTTCGCCAGGACAGTCGAGGATGCACAGGCCATTGGAGATCTTGCTGCAAGTTCCGATCTTCTCGATTCCATTTCCACAATTGCCTCTTATAACTATCTTGAAATTCGATTCTATCTGCTCCTTGTTGACTGATAAATTTTGTTCTGTTGTTCTTGTGTTATGTCTGTTTTCTTCTGAGAAAAATCATATGGGCTAGGTCACCTCGGTTGTGGGATCTAGAATCTTCGATAGTCGTGTTAGGTGGCATAGTGAGGACATATAGTCAGATTTTGGACGTATTTCTCGGGTGTAGGAATTTAAGGTTTTTGCCATCGCATGCGGCAATGCGAAAATTTTAAATACCATGAACCTATAGGTATGTACCTTAGTCACAAGCCTAGTTACTAGCAAGATGCACTGAGATTATTCTACAGCCACAAGCCCTGCAGACCATCCAGGCTATCCGGACGTAATTAGGGGTTGAGTTCATGTGGGTACATCGTCCAGAAAATGTATGTACCCTTAAGTAGCTTGAAGGGTGCAACACATGACAGTGTGCTGGAAATGTGCCCTACTCAACGGCAGGCTACATATCCCAGGTAGGGCACCCAGATAACGGGATTGCCTGTAGCTGGAAAATCTCTTCATGACTACTGGATTATTCTAGTTATTAGCCTTAGTCAGTTTAAGTTGGTACCCCTGACCGTGGTACTCAGGGATCCTTACCCTAGACATGATGCAAGACAGTACTGGTTCATTTCTACAAACACAATCGTCCACGGTATCCAGGCCATTCATTCTTGTTATGTCATGCTAGCCGTCGCAATAGCCTTCAATAGTTTCCTTCATGCTTGCTTGTCATGTCTTGTCATATCATGTCAGTTACTTCTTACCATACCGTGTACAATTACCATTCCAAATATATTAAATAAATTCGTGATTATCAAGTGCATGACAAAAGGCGTAAGAATATAAAAGGGCAACGGGGTACGCCACAGGGACTCAAAGTCTCTACGCGAGCAATACTACGCTAGGCCAAAGAGACTCCGAGCGTAAAACAGCTCTACGCGGGCAAGACCTAAGGATAGGCAGCTCTACGCGAGCAAGAGAGCCGGTGGGTGGGATTCTATGCGAGCAAGCGCTTTACGCTAGCAAGCCGCATGCGGGCGAGACTCTACGCGAGTGAACCCTCTACGCGAGCAGGAGTCTAGCTTATGCGCAGACCTCGGTTCAGCTCTGCGTAGAATAGATTACGCGGTCACGTGAGAACGTGTGCGTAAAGGGTAATTAATACGCGGGCATGTGAAACGTGTGCGTAAAGGGGGTAAATGATACGCTGGCACGTAAAACGTGGGCGTAAAACTAAATACTACGCTAGCACATAAGAACGTGTGCGTAAAACTTCATCTTCTCCCCAAGGCCAAGACAAGCAGGCGTAAAAGCTCAAGAGCTCAAGAAAGCCCCATCTCGGTCAAGACTCGATGAAATCCAACCATTCCAAAACCAAACTTGCGTAACATCAGATGCCTTCTATATAGAACTCTTAGTTTTTGAAAACAAGCCAGTTTAGTAGATCAAAACCAAGAAATCATCAAATACAACAAACTTAGATCTACATGAAATGAACCATGAAAACTAAAAATGCTAAGTACTAAAGTGTCTTAGAATCTCGTGAGGAAGACAATGGAACAACAAAATTTGAGTTCCTCCATAAAGCAAGTTGCACTTGCCTACGGTGGTGCTCGGTGGAGAAGAAATGAGGAAGAAGAAAAGAAGTAGTAAATGAGTAATGAATGAGGAGAGAAGATGGTTGTTGGGTTAATAAATGGGGGATGGTGGTAGGTAGGGTTTTGCATACTAACCCAAACCAAACCCAACCAGACCGAACCCAACCAAACCCGATGCATACCCTAGCCAAAATAAACAACATGAGCCATGAAATGCCAACTAACCCATGCCAATGCAAGAAACCCAAGACTAGCCAGCCAGGACAAGTCGAAATACGGGTCCGAGATACGTACACGTATACCAAAATACGTATAACAAAAACTGAGGTTGTAAAACCCCTAAATTTCTACTATTTTTTTTATTATTAAATTTGGTATCAATTTAAAATTTTGTATTGTACGTCGCGTAGTCGTATTGTACATCGCGCACGACGTTTTTCTTCGTAATTGCTCGACGAGTGCGAATATGTGCGAGCGTACATATTTTTAGAAAAACATTTTCTTATTTTTATAGTTTCAAAATAATATATGTAATATTTAAATTAGCTATCAAATTTCCTAAATTTATGATTTTATTTATGTAAAGCCTTTTATTTAGAATAAATAATATTCTTAGTACATGCACATATTTCATAAATATTTTGCTAGGTTATTTTAAATTAAAATGTAATTTTCGAGATTTATTAATATTAATATTTTATTACTAAAAAAAGATATTTAAAAATATTTATTATTTTTGAAATTATTATTATTGGAATTTTGAAAAATATATTTGGAAGATATTGTGGCCATTTAAATCCTGATTTGATTTATGGATATATTTTAAATAGTAAATTAATATCTATATTTGGAGATGAGTTATCTTAATTGATTTTAAAATAAAGGATATAATTTAAATTAGATTTAAATTGGATTTGTATTGGATTTGGATTGGATTTCATTGTTTTAAATTACGTAGAGAATTATCTACTTTGGGTTTAAATATTCCTAATTCCTATCTAGTGGAAATTCCCACATCCTATAAATAGGCAGGTACTCCTCCACAGTATTCATCCACAAATTCTTTTCAACCAAAAAGTGCATCGTGTCCGTGTCCCCTCCCCATCTTATTCCATTCTTTTTACAAATACATTGTAAATCCCTCCTGTCGGACACACCCCGACACCAACAAAATCCTAAAACTATTCCTAGTTTGTCCCGGCCTCTGGCCCTATCACCGTCGTAGCCTTCCTGACCAAGCCAGTACCCCCGACTCATCACCGCCACCGGCCTCGACCGTCACCACAGATCACCCCGCCACCATCGGCCAAACAGCCGACCTCCGACCCAAAACCACCACCACACCAGCCTAAACCACCACCACTACGACCATCCCGCATCCCTACAACCACCTGTTCCCCGCTTCACAACCCCGCCTGGCGACCCCGGCCGACCTCGCCGAGGCGCCACCACCAGCCCCGGTCATCACCAAAACCCAAATCGATAACACCACACCACCATCAACTAGGAAAGTAAAGGGAGGAGAGATCCCTAACCTGACCGGAGATCGCCAGCCACCTGCCACGCCGTCGGAGTCGACGGTAACAAACTCCTCCGCCCTGCGCGTGGTACGTCCCGACCGAATCCCACCTTCGCGTGTCCAGAGCCAAGCACCACCTCGGTGCTCGAGCCGTCGCCAACCCCCGCATCGCCGACCTCCAACGAACCTCCCGCCGACCTCTCCCGAAACCCCATCTCCGGCCACCCTCTTCGCGAGTGCCGCCAGCGCGTAGCTCCGCGCCGCCCTCTTTCCGACCTTTCCTCCGCCCCTCTGTCAGCCTCTCCGGCCACCGCACGAGCCACCTTCCCTTCGCCGGAGCGCCGCGCCGCCACTCCCCCTCAAAACCCTCTCCTCCCCCGTCGTCCTCCTCCGCCGATCCGCCGTGAGTCACCATCCTCCGCCCCTTCTCCCCGCGTGCCCTAGCCGCCTCTCCTTCCTTCCTCCTTCCTCCGCCTCCGTTCGTCGTGGCCGCAGCTCCCACTTCCTTCTCTCCGCCGCCCCTCCGCCGAGATCGGACCGCCGCCCGCTCTCCCTTGCTCCTCGCTCTCTCTCGCTCACCCTCTCGATTCTCGCTCTCTCTCCCCATCTCTTCTAACGAGGAGGAGCAGTAGCCCCAATGGGTTGCTTGATTTTTTGTTTGTTTCTTTTTATTTTTTTTTATTTTTTTATTTGTTTTTTCTTCTTCTGATTAGTATTAATTTCCTTACTTAATAAAACGTCTTTATACTAGTTAAGTAATATAGTATTAATATATGTAGTTATGTATAAATAGCTATTCAGATTAAAGTTATGAATATTATTTATGTGTATTAATTTATCTATTTTTAATATAGATTTTCTCTAAAATCTTATTTGACAAAAATCTGTTTCTGCCCTAATCCTTCTAGGTTATTAAAATATTTAAATATATATATATACAAATATATTTACAGGTAAAAGTACTTTTTAAATTATAAAATAGTATTTTTAGCTCGTTATCTAAATTACTATTATTTTACTAATAAGTTATAGTTTTAAATTATCATATATTTTCAAGTAGTACGTAAAATATTTTACTAAGTAAAAGTATAGTTTTGACTTAAAACGATTTTACTACTTATAAAATATTTGGAATAATAAACTATAGTTTTTAAGGATTATAAATAGTTTTCCAAAATTATATATATATATATATATATATATATATATATATATATATATATATATATATATATATATATTAATGATTTATTACTTCGACTATCCTTCTGCCCACGATTCCTATTCCCCCGCCAATCTTAGACTTCCTTGTGTCCACCCTAACTAAATTGACCCTTCTGGATCCGATGGAACTGTCTGTGCCACCACCCGAGGTCAACTTGCATAGTGGTTGCACCAAAGTTGTAGATCGTGCCATATTCATCATTGCAGCACACCAGGCATACCACCAGGCAAGACACCTTGCCATTCGTTGTTTAATTATTTTTAGCTCATATTTCATGCATTATTTATTTTCTTTATGCAAAATAAACCGTGATACATGGCATAACTGTTAGAACTTACTGTTCATTTATATTTCCTGCTGTGTATTATTTTCTTACAAATTAAACCTAGATTTAAGGGACCACCATGTGTGTTACATTCATGGCCTTGACATGTTGTATCACGAAGTTGTGTGTCGCATGTAGAACACGGAAGTGCGTGATTCGCTGGCCACCAGTACGTACAAGCCGTGCGATAGGAATAACCGCTAATAGAGGTTACATGCTAGTTTGACTTAGCGGTTATAGTGGTTTTGTGTTGTGGATACAACACAGTAGGCATTGGGCGGGGAGGACAATTCCTTAGCGTATAGGCTTCGATACACTTCCCTTGTGACCCGGACTCTTCGCTGGAGATACGGGGTTGATGACCCATGATTACTGACGGCCACTGACGATTCTGCGGAACGTCATGCTCTTACTGATGGGGCCTCTGGTGCCCAAGGGGGACTACGTCGATCCTATTTAGCCAGGGCCCATGCGTAGAAAGGATTGTTCTTAACTACATTTTACCTAGACCGGTTAGGCACCTTTATCCGTTAGGTACGAGTACTTTTGGTTTGGGTACTTGTATCTGACCGTGGCTTGGAACAATAACTTGTCGCGGATTAGTTCGTCACATCTTGTCCTTGTTTGGTTGTAGGTGTGACTTACTACTTCGATGAGAAGGTATTGAAACTTATTGGGGTCCGGATACCATATTGGATTCATAGCATGGAAAGATACGTCGCCGTGAATTAGTTTACCATCTCCTGTCCTTGTTTGGTTGGGGGGATGGTACGCTCGTTCAGTAGATGCGTATTGGACCATGTTATAATTCGATTTACTTATTTATTTGAGCAATATTTATTCAGTTTATATGGCATGATATTATGTGTCTTGTTACGTCCCTCTGAGGACCTGGTTATCTCCCCAGGTGTGTGCTATTATCTTTCGCAGGTGTTCTAGCTCTAGCCGTGGTCTTTGCTACTTCTTCGAGGATGATTGCATTTGGATCGTCTTCGCTTCGCTCGCCAAACTTATTTCTTTCTCATGTATTTTTCTTATCTTGTTGGTAGTGGATTTGTCTCCGCCCAACATATTGTATCAAGACAATTTATTCTCATTATATGACATCTTCTATTCATTTATTTTGGGTGGGTGAGATTAGTTGTAGTTTTACTGCATTTTACAGGTTATGTATTCATACGAGGATTCCATATATTGGTGTGTACTTCGTATGAATATAGCTGGCATGTCTACGTTCCTAGTCCTACGTATTTTGGGACTGGGGCGTTACATGTTTTTGTGGTGGCCCATGCAGGTCAAGATAAATTATTTGGTTACTTTACCGTACCAAGCAAGCCTGCGTATAGGATTAGAAATCTAGGATCTCATCCACATACTTGACCTCTTTTCTTGATTTTATCTACCGTTTGACTCATCAATTGCATCTTGCTTGCTTCCATCAATCCCTATTCTTATCTTCCCTTCGTGCGTGCTAGAGATTGACCCTACAAGTCAGATGTCCCAAACACCCTTAGTTTAATTCTTTAAGTTGGGTAGAATACCCCACAACCTGACACACCACTAACCACTAAGGGAATACCAATAGTATTATCTAGACCATAGGGACTAGAGAAATTTAACCCATTTGGTCAACCAAGCCTTGGTCAATAAAACCGTAGAATGACGGTATAGGAATAAACAAGACTTAGATCCTTATGACTCTTAGACTATTCATATTTGTTCTTTATTTCAATCATAATCTCGTGCCTATATTTTTACTATCTAGACTAATGATGCTAATGTAGCCTAGTTTTTGCAAGCTCAAATCTTTGTCAAGCTTGTTCATGACATATGTTATTGGAAGAATTCCCACTAACATATTGTCTAATCAGAACCGGTGTAGGATGGTCTGATCAACCGAGTGCACTTTGGTTCGCTTTATCTATCATTCCGCGTGAATAGGGACATAGCTAAACTTGTCCTTTAGAGTCCCAACCGCGACTGCCTTGGCAATTCCTTTGAAATTTTCGGTCGTCCTTGAATCACGTACTCGTAATCGATAATATCGTCTTGAAACTCCTTATTGCTTCGCCCTCACCTATTTTAGGAGGACGAAAGCGTCATACTAGAACTTCCTTCAGCTTTCCTATCGATTATGGCCATTCTCCCTCGATGTTGCCATATCTTCATCCTAAACTACTCGACCCTATCAAGACCCTCTAATCGCTTAATTAAAGTGAATCTTTTCCGTTCTATTAATCGTGACCCTCATTCATTACCCGCGACCATACCGTATTATTTTTCTACGATCTAGATCGTGAATTCTTACGGTATGATTTGTTATAAATTATTTTCCATCGATACCCCCTTGTGTCCTCTCACCCCCCTACTAATTCTTAATTTCGAGGGCGAAATTCTTTTAAGTTGGGTAGGATGTAAAACCCCTAAATTTCTACTATTTTTTTATTATTAAATTTGGTATCGATTTAAAATTTTCTATTGTACATCGCGTAGTCGTATTGTACGTCGCACACGATATTTTATTTTTTTCGTAATTGCTCGACGAGTGCGAATATGTGCGAGCGTACATATTTTTAGAAAAATATTTTCTTATTTTTATAGTTTCAAAATAATATATGTAATATTTAAATTAGCTATCAAATTTCCTAAATTTATGATTTTATTTATGTAAAGCCTTTTATTTAGAATAAATAATATTCTTAGTACATGCACATATTTCATAAATATTTTGCTAGGTTATTTTAAATAAAAATATAATTTTTGAGATTTATTAATATTAATATTTTATTACTAAAAAAAGATATTTAAAAATATTTACTATTTTTGAAATTATTATTATTGGAATTTTGAAAAATATATTTGGAAGATATTGTGGCCATTTAAATCCTGATTTGATTTATGGATATATTTTAAATAGTAAATTAATATCTATATTTGGAGATGAGTTATCTTAATTGATTTTAAAATAAAGGATATAATTTAAATTAGATTTAAATTGGATTTGTATTGGATTTGGATTGGATTTCATTGTTTTAAATTACGTAGAGAATTATCTACTTTGGGTTTAAATATTCCTAATTCCTATCTAGTGGGAATTCCCACATCCTATAAATAGGCAGGTACTCCTCCACAGTATTCATCCACAAATTCTCCACAACTAAAAAAGTGCATCGTGTCCGTGTTCCCTCCCCATCTTATTCTATTCTTTTTACAAATACATTGTAAATTCCTCCTGTCCCACACACCCCGACACCAACAAAATCCTAAAACTGTCCCTAGTTTTCCTCTGGCCCTATCACCGTCGTAGCCTTCCTGACCAAGCCAGTACCCCCGACTCATCCCCGCCACCGGCCTCGACCGTCCCCACAGATCACCCCGCCACCATCGGCCAAACAGCCGACCTCTGACCCAAAACCACCACCACACCAGCCTAAACCACCACCACTGCGACCATCCCGCATCCCTACAACAACCCCGCCTGGCCACCCCGGCCGACCTCGCCGAGGTGCCACCACCAGCCCCGGTCATCACCAAAACCCATATCCATAACACCACACCACCATCAACTAGGAAAGTAAAGGGAGGAGAGATCCCTAACCTGACCGGAGATCGCCAGCCACCGGCCATATCGCCGGAGTCGGCGGTAACAAACTCTTCCGGCCCATGCGTGGTACGTCCCGACCGAATTCCACCTTCGCGTATCCAGAGCCAAGCACCACCTCGGTGCTCGAGCCGTCGCCCACCCCCGCATCGCCGACCTCCGGCGAACCGCCCGCCGACCTCTCCCGAAACCCCATCTCCGGCCACCCTCTTCGTGAGTGCCGCCAACGCGCAGCTCCGCGCCGCCCTCTTTCCGACCTTTCCTCCGCCCCTCTGTCAGCCTCTCCGGCCACCGCGCGAGCCGCCTTCCCTTCGCCGGAGCGCCGCGCCGCCACTCCCCCTCAAAACCCTCTCCTCCTCCGTCGTCTTCCTCCGCCGATCCGCCGTGAGTCACCAGCCTCCGCCCCTTTTCCCCGCGTGCCCTAGCCGCCTCTCCTTCCTTCCTCCTTCCTCCGCCTCCGTTCGCCGTGGCCGCAGCTCCCACTTCCTTCTCTCCTCCGCCCCTCCGCCGAGATCGGACCGCCGCCCGCTCTCCCTCGCTCTTCGCTCTCTCTCTCGCTCACCCTCTTAATTCTCGTTCTCTCTCCCCATCTCTTCTAACGAGGAGGAGAAGCAGTCCCAATGGGTTGCTTGATTTTTTGTTTGTTTCTTTTGTTATTTTTTTTATTTGTTTTGTCTTCTTCTGATTAGTATTAATTTCCTTAGTTAATAAAACGTCTTTATACTAGTTAAGTAATATAGTATTAATATATGTAGTTATGTATAAATAGCTATTCTGATTAAAGTTATGAATATTGTTTATGTATATTAATTTATCTATTTTTAATATAGATTTTCTCTAAAATCTTATTTGACAAAAATCTGTTTCTGCCCTAATCCTTCTAGGTTATTAAAATATTTAAATATATATATATACATATATATATATTTACAAGTAAAAGTACTTTTCAAATTATAAAATAGTATTTTTAGCTCGTTATCTAAATTACTATTATTTTACTAATAAGTTATAGTTTTAAATTATCATATATTTTAAAGTAGTACGTAAAATATTTTAATAAGTAAAAGTATAGTTTTGACTTAAAACGATTTTACTACTTATAAAATATTTGGAATAATAAACTATAGTTTTTAAGGATTATAAATAGTTTTCCAAAATTATATATATATATATATATATATATATATATATATATATATATATATATATATATATATATTAATGATTTATTACTTCGACTATCCTTCTGCCCACGATTTCTATTCCCCCGCCAATCTTAGACTTTCTTGTGTCCACCCTAACTAAATTGACCCTTCTGGACCCGATGGTACTGTCTGTGCCACCACCCGAGGTCATCTTGTATAGTGGTTGCTCCAAAGTTGTAGATCGTGTCACATTCATCATTGTAGCACACCAGGCGTACCACCAGGCAAGATACCTTGCCATTTGCTGTTTAATTATTTTTAGCTCATATTTCATGTATTATTTATTTTCTTTATGCAAAATAAACCGTGATACATGGCATAACTGTTAGAACTTACTGTTCATTTATATTTCCTGCTGTGTATTATTTTCTTACAAATTAAACCTTGATTTAAGTGACCACCATGTGTGTTGCATTCATGGCCTTGACACGTTGTATCACGAAGTTGTGTGTCGCATGTTGAACACGGAAGTGCGTGATTGGCTGGCCACCAGTACGTACAAGCCGTGCGATAGGAATAACCGCTAATAGAGGTTACATGCTAGTTTGACTTAGCGGTTATAGTAGTTTTGTGTTGTGGATACAACACAGTAGGCATTGGGCGGGGAGGACAATTCCTTTGCGTATGGGCTTCGATACACTTCCCTTGTGACCCGGACTCTCCGCTGGAGATACGGGGTTGATGACCCATGATTACTAACGGCCACTGACGATTCTGCGGAACGTCATGCTCTTACTGATGGGGCCTCTGGTGCCCAAGGGGGACGACGTCGATCCTATTTAGCCAGGGCCCATGCGTAGGAAGGATTGTTCTTAACTACATTTCACCTAGACCGGTTAGGCACCTTTATCCATTAGGTACGAGTACTTTTGGTTTAGGTACTTGTATCTGACCATGGCTTGGAACAATAACTTGTCGCGGATTAGTTCGTCACATCTTGTCCTTGTTTGGTTGTAGGTGTGACTTACTACTTCGATGAGAAGGTATTGAACCTTGTTGGGGTCCGGATACCATATTGGATTCATAGCATGGAAAGATACGTCGCCGTGAATTAGTTTACCATCTCCTGTCCTTGTTTGGTTGGGGGGATGGTACGCTCGTTCAGTAGATGCGTATTGGACCATGTTATAATTCGATTTACTTATTTATTTGAGCAATATTTATTCTGTTTATATGGCATGATATTATGTGTCTTGTTACGTCCCTCTGAGGACCTGGTTATCTCCCCAGGTGTGTGCTGTTGTCTTTCGCAGGTGTTCTAGCTCTAGCCATGGTCTTTGCTACTTTTTCGAGGATGATTGCATTTGGATCGTCTTTGCTTCGCTCGCCAAACTTATTTTTTTCTCATGTATTTTTCTTATCTTGTTGGTAGTGGATTTGTCTCCGCCCAACATATTGTATCAAGACAATTTATTCTCATTATATGACATCTTCTATTCATTTATTTTAGGTGGGTGAGATTAGTTGTGGTTTTACTGCATTTTACAGCTTATGTATTCATACGAGGATTCCATATATTGGTATGTACTTCGTATGAATACAGCTGGCATGTCTACGTTCCTAGTCCTACGTATTTTAGGACTGGGGCGTTACAGAGGGTGACAACTCTACCCACCTTAAAAGAATTCCGTCCTCAGAATTTAATCAAGAGGCTAGAGATATCAAGCAAGCTACACTAATCACAGGCAAGATATAACTAAGCAATCAATCGAACAATCAATCATGCAAGCAAGGAATTGAAGGCATGAGGCATAAGGAAGACATCATACCTCACGAGTCAAACAGGTCGGGATATTGCGATCGGATGTCATCCTCACGCTCCCACGTTGACTCACCCAAAGAGTGATGACCCCAATTAACATGGACTAACTTAATAATCTTGTCCTTGAGTATCTTCTCTCTTCGGTCCAATATGGATACGGGTCTCTCCTCATACGAAAGGTTGGTACCAACAACCAATTCCAAATGATCAAGAACATGACTCGGATCCGGGATATACCGTCGTAATTGGGATACATGGATGACATCATGCACCTCACGCAACGACGGCGGGAGAGCGAGACGATAGGATACATCACCTACTCGCTCTAGAATGTCGAATATCCCTATATACCTAGGACTAAGCTTTCCTCGTACGCCAAAACGAATGACACCATGGGTAGGCGAGATCCTAAGGAATACATGATCGCCGACATAAAATTCAAGGGGACGTCGGTGAGAGTCGGCCCAAAGATGCTGGCGATCTTGTGCAACTCGAAGATGATCTCTAACTTGCCTGACCACCTCAATAGTCCGTAAAACCATCTCCGGACCAAGCATCTGCCTCTCGCCTATATCATCCCATGCTAACGGGGATCTGCACTTTCTGCCATACAAGGCCTCAAATGGTGCCATCTGGATACTGGCCTAGAAACTGTTGTTATACGAGAACTCCACTAGATGTAAGTGATCTTCCCACGAACCACCGAAGTCGAGTGTACATGAACGCAACATATCTTTAAGAGTCTGGATCGTGCGCTCTGACTGACCATCTGTCTGCGGATGATAAGCTGAACTGAACTTGAGACGAGTCACCAAACTTTTCTGAAGACTCTGCCAAAAGTGCGATGTGAATCTCGAATCTCTATCGGACACAATACTGACCGGCACTCCATGCAATCTGACAATATGCCTAAGGTACATCTCTGCAAGCTGATCTGTCGACTGGCCAACCCTGAAAGGAAGAAAATAAGCTACCATGGTGAGTCTGTCGACTATAACCCAGATAGCATCTCTTCCTGCTGGGGGTCTAGTTAACCCAGTTACAAAATTCATGGTAATATGCTCCCATTTCCATCCTGGGATCGGTAAAGGTTGAAGAAGTCCAGCTAGTCTCTGATGTTCAGCCTTAACTTATTGGCAAACTAAACATCGAGAAACAAACTAGGCTATCTTCCTCTTCATTCCATTCCACCAAAAATGCTGTCGGATATCACGATACATCTTCGTACCGTCCGGATGAATCGAATACTGAGAACTGTGAGCTTATGCCATGATCTCCTGTCTGATATCACCACTGGGCACACAAAGATGCCTCACATGCCGAAGTGTACTGTCCTCATGGATACATAACTCTGGTCTTCGCCCTGCTACACATTCTACTCTGAGTCGCTGAAGCTTGGAATCTGCTGACTGAGCTAACTTGATCCTCTCAAATATACTGGACTGAACTTGCATACTGGCCATCAATGCCACATTGGTAGGAAGGACAACTTCTATACCCATCTTCTGAAGATCTGCTAATAACTCTGGTTGCGCTGTTAGAAAATAAGCTCTCTTGCTCAATGCATCTGCAACAACGTTGGCCTTCCCAGGATGATACTGCAGGTTGATGTCATAATCCACAAGCAACTCTATCCATCTCCTCTGACGTATGTTAAGATCCTTCTGAGTAAACACATACTTCAGACTCTTGTGGTCGGTAAAAATCTCCATCCTATCTTTATACAAGTAGTTTCTCTAAAGCTTAAGTACAAACACTACTGCTGCCAATTCCAAGTCATGGGTTGGGTAATTCCTCTCATGATCACAAAGTTGAGGTGATGCATAAGCTATTACCTTCCCATGCTGCATCAAAACACATCATAAACCTCTGCCTGAAGCATCACAATACACTGAGAATCCTCCGGTCCCATCTGGAAGTGTGAGAATGAGTGCCGTCATCAAGCCTCGCTTCAACTTCTTAAAAGAATCCTGACATTCTGCTGTCCAGGCAAACTGCACATCCTTGCGGGGCAACTGGGTTAATGGCGCTGAAATCCGAGCAAAGTCTGAAATAAATCGCCGGTAGTAGCCGGCCAAGCCAAGAAAACAGCAAACTTTTACAATGGTACTGGGTACTGGCCACGTCTCAATGGCTACGATCTTCTGGGGATCCACTTCTACTCCATCTCTGGTGATGATATGACCCAAGTATAAAATGCGATCGAGCCAGAACTCGCATTTACTGAACTTTGTATACAACTGGTGCTCTCTGAGAATCTGAAGAACTACACGAAGATGCTGCTCATGCTCTGCTTCACTCTTGCTATAGACCAAAATGTCATCTATAAATAAAATCATGAACTGATCCAAATAAGGCATGAAGATGCGATTCATAGGGTCCATGAATACTGCCGGCACATTGGTTGCTCCAAAGGGCATAACAAGGAACTCCCAATGCCCATACCTGGACCTAATGCCATCTTCAGGATGTTTTGCTCCCTTACTCTGATCTGGTGGTATCCTGACCGCAAGTCAATCTTCGAGAATACTGCTGCCCCCTTTAGTTGATCAAACAAGTCATCTATCCTCGGGAGAGGGTATCTGTTCTTGATTGTCAATGAGTTCAAGGTACGATAATCTACACATAATCTGGACGTACCATCCTTCTTTTTCATAAGAAGCATCGGGGCTCCCCAAGGCGATCCACTAGCACGAATGAATCCCTTGGTCCTGAGTTCTTCAATCATCTGGTACAATATCTCTAACTCTGACGGCGCTATCCTGTAGACTCTCTCCGACACTGGGGCTATCCTTGGGATCAAGTCGATAGTAAACTCGATCTCTCGCTCTGGCGGTATTCCTGGAAGCTCTTCTGGGAAAACATCAGGAAACACTTCAACGATTCTGGAAAACTGAACTGCTGCTACTGCCATCCGCAATACTGGAGGAGAAGGTTCAACTTCGCCTCGGGAAAAGAAAAACTCTGGCTCACCTGGAATGCTAAAAACAACCCTGCCAACATGGTAGTCTATCCTAGCATACTGGTTCCTTAACCAATCCATCCCTAAGACCACATCATAATCGGCCATTGGAAACTCTATCAATCTAGCGGGGAACTTTCTACCGCTAACTATGGTCCGACACGAGGAAAACACTCTATCTACTCCCACAAGACCGTTACCAGTAAGTATATTGAGCCTTACTGATAATGACTCGGGCTCCAGTCCTATCCGTATCGTGAATCGTGCAGATATGAATGAATGCGATGCACCAGTATCAAATAACGCTGATACTGGAAAAGAGTTGACGAGAATAGTACCTGCCACTACCTCACTTGGGGCCAATCTTTCTTCTACGGTCATCGCCATCGCCTGACCATGTCCTCTGGGTGCGGGTCTCCTCTGCTGAAAACCTCTATGTCTGCTCTGAATCAGGGCCTGGGCTTGCACATACTGCTGGGGGTTCTGCTGCTGAAATGCTTAGGCCTGAGGCAGCAAGGGTCTCGAAAACGGGTACTTCTGCTGCTGCTGGACTGATACTGGAGCTGGACCCCTAACCGAGGGACTAGAAAAGGTCGAAGAAGATGAACTCCCCCTATTCGGGCAGGATCCTATCTTGTGATCCGCTGCCCCACAAGCCAGGCACAATCCCTGCGCCTTGCGACATTCTGCCACCACATGTTCTGGCTTTCCGTAATATGAACATTCCATTACGGAAGAGTGCTTCTGCTTCTGCTGCTGAGGGTTCGTCGGGGTTGAATGCTGAATCGATGTCACTGAGGCCGCCCGCCTCGGGATTCTAATTGTCAAAGCCCTAGCCGTCGGGGCTGGTGCTGAAGACTGATTCATGTAGCCATGAGATCGCTTCTGACCTTCGGTCCTGTCCACGATCCTCTGGGAGGTATACTCATGCCTCCTAGCTGCTCTCAACACTGGATCGAAAGTCTGATGCTCAAACTACTCCACCGCCAGCAAAATCTCCAGGTGGAGTCCCTGATGGAACCACTGAGCTCTGTCAAACTCGGTCGCCAGCAATGTGGGAGCAAACCGACTAAGCCTGGAGAACTCGGTCGCATATCCATTGACCGTCCTGCACATCTGCTTCAAGTTAGTGAACCTCGTATGTAGATCATACCGAGCTACAGCATCAAAATACTTGGTCTGAAATCTCTCACAGAATACTGTCCATGCAATAGGTGCCCTTAATCCAATGGCCTGTACCGCCCACCAGTTGCAGGCAAGATCCAATAACTGTAGACATACTACCGCCACCTTATCGTTCTCGGGCAACTTCGCCGCTTCTAGAATCACTTCTGTATCCTGCAGCCAAGCATCTACGGCAATAGCATCCTCACTGCCGTCGAAGAAAGAAGGGTTCAAGTGCTTGAAACTGTTGGCCACACTGTTACCTTGATGACCACCTCTGCTCCGAGCATCTTTTACTGCCTGGTGCAGGGCGTCGCCCCGACGATCTTGAGATGCTAGTAATGTCTTGATGAGACCCACCAAGGTGCCATCATCTGGCTCTGTAGGTTGGACTGGCTGAACTGGTGGCTCTTGACCCCCAGTAGGCATCACTCTGGAGGCTACTCCTAAATGCTGGGCTTGATCTCAAGGTTACTGCTGGCCCACGGGAGGTGCTCCGCCTTGCCGATCGGTAGGACCAGAAACAATGCCGCTGAAGAAGACGACACAGGAAATAATAATAAAGACCAGGACAGATCAAAGACACAAGCATGTGATCAGGTCAAGATTTCAGGGATTTAGAGGATACGAGCAGAGATCAAGGACGAGAGCTGATTGAGACATCTATTCGGTAAACCCTCACATATCTTGATTTCATAAGACCTGTATGGGCCACCTCTTAAACTGTGTTACGCTCCAGAACCAAAATACTGGAGAGCGGGGGCAGACACAGCCAGCTACGTATATTGAAGTGCATCCTAACTCGCTATACGGTCACGACTGTCTAGATACATGAGGGTTTAACTACAAGCCATCAGTCTCTTATGGTCATAAACAAGCCTATTGTCTCAATCTCAAGCAAATAATAGCAGCTACAAGATGTCAGAGCACCAAATATACAATAGTAAGGCGTCCCATACATTACATATTTGGATGATCATGAAGCTAGTCATACAAAATGTGAAGACTAGCAAGATTTTCAGTCATACATGATCAACCCTAGGATTTGTCAATCATGCTACAGCCCGTAGGCATACAGTATGTAAAGTTACAAACGAGCTAACATTTGTTCGACGGCTAAACGCCTCAAAAGAATAATTTTACAATAGAGTGGGAGAGCCAAAATAAAACCCACTCGTTGCCAGGGTTATGCCTGGTGGTCACCATCTGGCTAGAAAGTAGAAAGAACCTCTGGAGCTGCTCCGGTATCTAGCCATACAAAACCAGCTGGGTCAAATCCCAGAAAGAACAAGTGCCACAAAAGAGGCTTCACTTAAGAACTAAAACTAGCATGTCAGAAACAAAAAATAAGAAGAACATAATGAGACATAAAATTGAAATAGAGCAATAAATGTCTTGTGGATAAAGAATCATTCTGATCAGTTATTGATAAGGTACGTATAAGCAATCATGTTCCGAAGTAGCCAGGTACTAGAACAAGACAAGACTTGCACTGGTTAGACTCCATCCATCATTTACGGCCAAACAATAAGTACGGCTTGATACTTTAACTAACTAGGGTTATCACAGGCCTAGTTACTAGCAAGATGCACTGAGATTATTCCACAGCCACAAGCCCTACAGACCATCCAGGCTATCCGGACGCAATTAGGGATTGAGTTCATGTGGGTACATCGTCCAGGAAACGCATGTACCCTTAAGTAGCTTGAAAGGTGCAACACATGACAGTGTGCTGGAAATGTGCCCTACTCGACGGTAGGCTACAGATCCCAGGTGGGGCGCCCAGATAACGAAATTGCCTATAGCTGGAAAATCTCTTCATGACTACTGGATTATTCTAGTTATTATCCTTAGTCAGTTTAAATAGGTACCTCTGACCGTGGTACTCAGGGATCCTTACCCTAGATATGATGCAAGATAGTACTAGTTCATTTGTACAAACACAATCGTCCACGGTGTCCAGGCCATTCATTCTTGCCATGTCATGCTAGCCGTCGCAACAGCCTTCAATAGTTCCCATTATGCTTGCTTGTCATGTCTTGTCATATCATGCCATATCATATTATGTTAGTTACTTCTTACCATACATGTACAATTACCATTCCAAATATATTAAATAAATTAATGATTATCAAGTTCATGACAAAAGGCGTAAGAATATAAAAGGACAACAGGGTACGCCACAGGGACTCAAAGTCTCTACGCGAGTAATACCACGCTAGGCCAAAGAGACCCCGAGCGTAAAACAGCTCTACGCAGGCAAGACCTAAGGATAGGCAGCTCTACGCGAGCAAGAGAGCCGGTGGGTGGGATTCTACGCGAGCAAGCGCTTTACGCTAGCAAGCCGCATGCGGGCGAGACTCTACGCGAGCGAACCCTCTACGCGAGCGGGAGTCTAGCCTCTGCGTAGAGCTCGGCTCAGCTCTGCATAGAATAGATTACGCGGTTACGTGAGAACGTGTACGTAAAGGGTAATTAATACGCGGGCACGTGAAACGTGTGCGTAAAGGAGGTAAATGATACGCTGGCACATAAAACATGGGCGTAAAACTAAATACTACGCTAGCACGTAAGAACGTGTGCGTAAAACTTCATCTTCTCCCCAAGGCCAAGACAAGCAAGCGTAAAAGCTCAAGAGCTCAAGAAAGCCCCATCTCGGTCAAGACTCGATGAAATCCAACCATTCCAAAACCAAACTTGCGTAACATCAGAATGCCTTCGACATAGAACTTTTAGTTTTCGAAAACAAGCCAGTTTAGTAGATCAAAACCAAAAAATTTGAAAATGCAACAAACTTAGATCTACATGAAATGAACCATGGAAACTAAAAATGCTAATTACTAAAGTGTCTCAGAATCTCGTGAGGAAGACAATGGAACAACAAAATTTGAGTTCCTCCATGAAGCAAGTTGTACTTGCCTACGGTGTTGCTCGGTGGAGAAGAAATGAGAAAGAAGAAAAGAAGTAGTAAATGAGTAATGAATGAGGAGAGAGGATGGTTGTTGGGTTGATAAATGGGGGACGGTGGTAGGTAGAGGTTTGCATACTAACCCAAACCAAACCCAACCAGACCGAACCCAACCGAACCCGATGCATGCCCTAGCCAAAATATACCATACGAGCCATGAAATGCCAACTAATCCAGGCCCATGCAAGAAATCCAAGACTAGCCAGCCAGGACAAGTCGAAATATGGGTCTGAGATACATACACGTATACCAAAATACATATAACAAAAACTGAGGATGACAGCTACTGCGGCCTCCTTTGAGTCTGATGTCGCTGAGGAACCTGACTCTCCTGCACCCTTTGTTGTTCCTGATTCATATGCTCCCGAGTTTACTGCTATACTAGACTCTATTCAGACTATGCTTCGCGATCGCTTCCGTTTGGAGGACGAACGCTGGGCTGAGATGGATGACCGCTGGATGCAGATAGACTATCGCACCACACTGCAGATGAGTGCGCTCAGCAACTCCATCCATGACATTCAGTACTCCATGGCCTCCCTTCCGACGATGCCGATTCCGATGATGCGTGATCTGTCTCGTGACGGTTATCACATTGACGATTCTTGGGTTCGTCGCTATCTTGATCCGACCTCTGCATTTATTGATCCCCGTCGTACCGGCTCCCATGGTGCGGGACCTTCACATGCTCCTTGATGGATATGGCTTTTGTATTGCCACTGATGCTTAGGAATATTTTTATTTTGGCACTATGTTTCTTGGTTATGTTTTTATGTTTTTAAACTCTATGGCTCTGTTTGAACTTATTTAGAACTGCTGCAAGCATGTTATCTTTCATTATCTGGATGGTATCTATATTGCTTCTCTATATTGGCCTTTATTTTGATGTTTGTCAAAAGGAAGAAGTCACTTGATATTTGCCTTAGCCCTATGTATTATATATACTTGGATGAGAACTTGTCACAGGAAATATCATTTTACGGGAGAGCAAAATTGTTCAAGTACGGGGGAGCCAAAATGTGTCCAGGTATGAATATTGAGACATGCAAATATCAAGTTTTGTCAATTATCAAAATGGCAGAGATTGTTGACCCAAACCGGATCACATTCAATCTAATCTTGAAAATTAACAAAACAATATTTGTCATAGTTCAATTTGACACATCAGGCTCAAAATCAATCAACTCCGCTCATCGGTTCAAGACTACAGTTGCTTGAAGATTTACTATTTTGTGTATTCTGGAGTCTGTATATTTTTTTGAGTATAGGATAATGTACGTTGGGTCATACTGAGCAACTTTGGGCTAGACACAGCCTTATAGGTTTACTTAGCCAATATCCTAATCAGGCCATTCATCGTAAAGCCTATTAAGAACTTTCTGTCCATATGAGACAGAATTTGGGCCAAACTATGCCTCCACACAGAGTTCGGGCCGAACTCTGCCCCTAAATTACAGGAAGCTGATTTTTAGGTTTTGATCACTGCTAGTTGTCCAACGGCCAAAAATTTAAATTCTACACACAGAATTCTAGCCGAATTCTGTCCACCCCGAATCCTATAAATAGGCCTTAAATTTTCTCATTTCATATCATCCAATCTTCTCTTCTTCTTCTCTTACGTAGCCTACATATTGAAGAGCTTTATCTTCCCATCTACTTAGCATTCGAACTTCCCAACTGTCCAAGTTGCTCGGTACAATTCAGCTAGAAGTTTGAAGTACAAAAAGTTATAAGTCGCTTGGAAAAGTCCAAGTTTTGCCACAGCGATCATTGAAAGAAGTTTGGCGTGCTCTTCTGTGAAAAGGCACATGGTTGTAACCCTATTTCATAAATAGTAAATTTTAATCCTGAGCTAAAGTTCTCAGGCCTGGACTAGTCCTCCACGAGGAAAACCAGGTTAAAAATCTTGTTGTGTTTGTGCTTGCTATCAACTATTTTATTTCCGTATTTCTTTTACTCTGATTATTTAGTTGGTGAAGAGAGTTTAAGTTTTAATTGATCATTTTCGTTATAAACTCTATTCACCCCCCTCTAGAGTTGCCTACCTGTACTTCAGAAACTTTGCGTATACCTAGGCTAACACGTCCCCGACCTACTGGCCGAGTTAGCGTACGGCCAAGTGTCATGTCCGACGAGCACGAAGCCAATGTCCACGTGCGGCCTGTGCGCGTGTGCACAGAACAGTGCACATCGTCGTGCACGCGGGATGGCGAGTCTAGGGACTCGTGTGCCCCACCACATGTGTCGTGGTCGTGTCCTAGGATTGGCTAGGTATAGGGCTACACTTAGGACACATCGGATCGAGTCCACGTGTCCACACGTGTCAGCACGAGGGCCGTATCAGCAGCAGCAATTCACGCACGCGCGTGCGTGTGTCGACCCATACGGTCGCGATCTCTCACTCGATTCAAATCGAGACAACACGAAACTTGGGGGACATGTCCATAGATGTTGCCCCCACCTATATGCCAAGTGGCACACAGCCACGGGGCCTATGCATCGTGCAAACAACACGCGACAGCAGGGCACGTGTGTGGCCTACGCGTACAGCGTGTTCGTGTCATGTTTGGACACGGAAACGAGCCCGATTCGAAGTATAAACTACGGTGTTGTGATCCTTACATCTAAGGCTATGCAAATATATAAATAGTTTTGTAAATTATCAAGTTTCAATCCATTGAATAATTTCATCGAACATCTACGTTGTAGCTCCGATACGTGTCCGATACGCACATCGAACGGACATAAAATTGAACGAAACTAATCCTACAGGTCGAGGGTACCTTGATGCATGCTTTAATGAAGAAAAATTAGAACAAACAATAGTAGAACAAGATTTACCTATTGAAACTTGGAATCTCAGAAAAAAAGAATCCTCGAGCGCTTTGACGACCAGTTTCTCCCAAGCAAACGTCTCCAAATTCTTGCTAGAAATGCTCCAGCAAGTTCTCCTCCTCCCCACGGTCGTAACGCAATTCGTTTGAGGTGAATCGGATGCCGGATGAGAACGTTAGGGTTTTTTGAGAAGAGAGAAACTAGGGTTTGCACTTGTGACGGCTACAAACCAAAGCACAATGATATGAAGGGGGCTGCTGTGGCCAGTCAAAGGGGCTTGATTAGGGTTAGGGTTTGCTCATGGGCCAATTGCACTCCTCAAGTTGCTAAAAGTCCTATGTCAAAAAGGCTAAAAAGGCTAAATAAAAAATAACTAAAAATGAATTAAATGATTCTTAAAATAGGCAATAATTCTAAATTAAAATATAAAAAGCCTATAATAAATCTAATTACATTATTAGGCTTCTAATCAAGGTTGACTAGGGTTATACCACCTTCTACTACCAAAACACCAATCAAAGCCACACACCAATCAATTTAATTAATAAAAAATAAAAAAAATCAAATTAGCACATAATGACTAGAATACCCTTAATTAGAAAAAGGATGTGACAAATCTACCCTCCGTAAAATAATTTCGTCCCCGAAATTAAAGTGGTCGTACTCCTTCTAGGTCAAACCCCCAACAATCATAGTCTTAAAAAAACTTGTCCAAATCATACAATTTAAAATAATAGCATACATGGCCATGGCATACAGCAGCAGTTGAGGGTCTCATCTTGGTATACTAGTCATACTAGATCATAAGAGTCATAGGTTATCAAAACATACAAACAATCTGGGGTGTCAAACTGGAAAAGATAAAGAAACAACAAATCATCAAGGCTGTAAGGCAGTATACCATCTTATATGAAAACTGGTAAATATAAAAAAAACAACTAGGAATTAACTATAAAGGTTTACTATTCTAAAGATGATCAAAACCGAAAGTTTAAAGCACGACCGTCAATAGCATTGAAATCCAATCACGATATATATAAAAGAAAATTTAGTCTCAACACGATCTAAGTTGATCAATCTCTAGGTAAATCAAGATTTGGGGAAGATGGGGAACAAGGTCATCAAAGTCTGAGCACGAGCATCCAAGGAAGGAGATCTAGGTCACAATTAAATTTAATTCAATTGAGTACGACCCAGGAGATAAGAAAAGATGACCAAAGTCGATTGGTCGTGATCAAAGGGGTTAGGATTCAATAATATTGAAAACCTTTAAAGGATAATTCAAAGATATGGAATAAGTCCATTTCCTCCTTTTGATAGGGAAAATAAAAGACAAGGTTTCATAGGAAAGTCAAGTTAATCATCTCTCTCTGATACCATCAAGCTTATCTAATCATCATTTGCCAATCATATCTTTATCTCATAAGTCCAAATTTGAAAATCAACCTTTATATGACTACCACCAAGAATTTATACCCTTTTGTTATGAAGATTGGACCTTGTTATGATCATCATAGGCTCAATTCCTAAATTCCAAAACATTACTCATGAAGCATACCCTTTTATTTATTAGCACTCAATACTAACCACTTAATCATCTTTAAATCCAAATTCTTCTACCTTGTCTTAAATTAGATTTGAAACCTCTAAATCAAGTTTTATGAAATTCTTGAACTTGTTCAAATTACTCTCCTCGTGTTATTCAATCTAAAACCACTAGGCCTTATAAAACTCATTCTCCATTATAAAATCAACCTTCATATTTTTTTCAACGTACACCTTCAAATATTATTCTCCTTAAATTTAAAATTTTCTCAAAACTTTCTATATTTTCTATAACTCAAAAATCCTTGTGTTCTTTCTGTTCTTATCCATTTTCTCGCAATATCTTATTCAATTTTGAATTGCCATCGAATACAGTTAAAATCTCTTCTCCATTACTAAATCCCTAAATTTAACATCATAGCCTTAAAGTGAAACGTCTCAAGAATCAATAACCAAAATTTATCCAAGTCCTTAAACTATGTCGACCTCGAATATCCTCGTTAGTTAGGAAATACATATATGAATTATTCATACCAAAAATATTTCTCTAAGTGTGATTGTTCCTAAATTGATAATATAAATCTCTTGATTTCATTCTCACTTTTTACCACATTTCTATCTCAAAATTCGATATCAAGGTCCATCATATTATATTCCTACCTAGATTATCATAAGATAACAAATTACGTCATTTCCAAGCTAGATGATTTACGTCACTTCCTCGATCTTTCCAAGGTAAAGAGATATAGAGATTCAAAGTTTCAAAGTATAGCTGACTAAATTTTTTACGAGATAGGTGATTGATGTAATTGGGACAGAGTTAAATAAGATAAGGAAAAATGGGAATACAAGAAATAATGGCAAGAACAAAATAATGATAAAATTTGTTCTTCCTCATCTATTCAAAAGGAATGAACCAATTTTAAGATATAATCTGATAAGCATACACGTCTTCCTGAAATCATGTTGCTAGAATTTTGCCACGCCAGTAAGCATAGCTGCAATAAACAATAGAGTCTGTAACTAAGGTATACACCCTATAATCATATTATTTAGAATTCTTACCATGCTAACCGGTGTGGCTGCAAAAGAATCTAAATTCCATAACTAGGATAGTATATCTAAAATCAGGCTCTATGTCCTTGTCATGCTAGCTAATATGACTGCGATAATTTCTAAACTCCATAAATAAGGCAGACATTTACCTTTCTCGCTGTTCTTATCAAGTATGTTATCAGGTTATACCCTAAATCCCAAAAATAAAATAAAGAAATATATATATATATATATATATATATATATATATATATATATATATCGACCACAAAGCTTCTGCTGACGCTTTGAATTGAATCCGGAACCTCCGGATTCGACTCACTATATATCAACCCCAATGAGAGGTCTGGAAGTTTTGATACTTTTGGAGGAAGCCCAGATCTATATTTGGTCGCAATTTGGGATATTTTGGAGGGTTTGTAAGGAGACCCAGATCGAGATTTGGTCAAAATTTGGGATCTTTTTGGGTTTTAAGGGGTCCCAGATCGAGATTTGGTCGAAAGTTGTGACCTTTGTTTGGTTTGAGGTGAGTCGGATTGAGATTTGGGCAAAATTTGGGATCTTTTTTGGGTTTTAAGAAGATCCAGATCGAGATTTGGTTGACTTTCGAGTTGTTTTGAGGAGGCCCAGATCGAGATTTGGCGAGTTTTGATAATTGGGAGGATTTGTTTTTTTTTTGGGAGATGTCTGGAGTGCAAGAGCAGCTTGAGATTAAGTTCAGATTGCATAATGGGCCGGACATAGGTCCGAAGAAGTATCCGGCTGCCACAATTATCGCGACCCTCAAAGAAAGCATTCTTACAGAATGGCCGAAAGGTCGGTCAGAAAATGAGAATGCCCTGAGGACCGTGAATGATGTTAAGTTGATTAAAGCTGGGAAGATATTGGAGAACAACAAAACATTGGATGAATGTAAGAGTCCAATATGTGATCACTCTGGAGGAGTTACTACTATGCATGTCGTTGTTCGCGCAGGAATTGAGAAGAAACCATCAACTAAAGTGGAACATAGGTGCGGCTGTGTTATATTGTGAAGGATCTTCAAGAGCAGCATCAGAAGCATCAGAACGACATAAGGTGGCTTCGCTTCATTAGGTTCTCACGAGCTGACTGGAAATTTTGTTCTTTTTTACTCTATATATGTATGTTACAGCGGATATTCAGTGAATCTCAACCACGGGGTTTGAGAAGTTCAGAGAACTGTTCAGTTGAGCTTGTTATGCAAGTTTGCAACTTCGTATGTAACTCTATTGTTATTGTATAAGCCTATATTTTTCAAGAATACTCGAGTGAAAGAAAGAGAAAATAAAGCGATTTTTACATTTTATATATATATATATATATATATAGAGAAAATAAAGCGATTTTTACATTTTATATATATATATATATATATATATATATATATATACACAAACTCAAAGTTAACAACTAATCATCAAGATTCAAAATTCAACAATGAATCCATCAAAATCAAATTTAATAACAAGGAGTAATGGGTGAATCAAATGAGTAATGGGTGAATCAAATCGAGCGAAAAGATTTCAAATCGAAGTTAAAATAAGATTCTCAAGGGTCGTCCCAGGAATCTCTCAAGAAATTCTAACAGTGATTGAGTATCCTCTCATTCTAACACTTTACTTCCTATACTCTATAGCAGGCTCGTAGTAGTATAACTAAGTCGCTGCACTACCACGACATCGCACTAATGCAAATCTGGACCTGTATGGGCCACCACTAAAAACGTGTCACGACCCGCACCCAGTGTAAGGGCATGAAAAGAGGGTATGTCCAGCCTACGCCGCAGTTTCGACGGTAGAACGTTGTCCTAGGTCCCAACATCTAACATAATATGAATATGCTCCGAAAGGAGAATAATATATATAGTACAACTCAATCACCACATCTAAGATGGAATAGAAGATAAGATAATCTCGACAGAGAGTCACAATATGAATAATAAGTCTCGGTTTAAACCACACTATAAATAATATCTCAATACAATCTCAAATGTCTCATAAAGCTAGATAATAAGAAAAGTTTAGACTAAGATAATGGCAAGTCCTCAGTAACTACTGGATCCTCCTGAGGGTCCAGGTCACCTGTGTCAACTAGGCCTGCTCCATAGTAAGTATCGCAGCAATCCTCATCATCTGTAATATTTCAACAGGTCCAATTAGGACAGGAATGAATACATATCTCTCACACAGATCATAACATGAAAGGAAATATGAAACAAGCTATAAAATAATATACATGAACTGCTGTAAAGAAATGAGACTGTAAAAGAAAACATGATATATGGAAATAGTTATACATGATATAATAAGAGAACTGAACTAACTACGTGATGTAGAGCACAATCTGGTTATGTAAACTGGCTTAGGTTGTACATGACTTAAATCTAGTTTGGAGTTTGCACATGATAAGGGTGTAGATCACATAACCAAATAAATACTCCCCCTGCCCCCAATCAGTACACAAGGATCTGTCCAAGTTATGTTATTGCACATAAAAGTAGTGGGTCACATGGATAGCTAGTCGACATGAACACTGGGTTATACATGAAGGCTCACATGATCATGAGTGTACATGAATGTCACATGAGTATACATGAATAAATACGAATACAAAGAGTAGACGATGCACATGATAAAGTACATGAGCACAATATACCCGATGTATCCGAGGGGATAATATCGCATAAAGAGATCCATATAGTACTAATCCGGGATAACATCGTGACAGCAACAAGTAAACTAGTCTATAACAAGTAAATATGTCCAAGCAAAAATAAAACGGTCAGAGAATGTACTCGCCTGACAATCCAAGCAGCTGATGAGGAAGTGTAACTGAACTGGAGTGATGTAACCCTATTTAAAATAACCACAAGTCACAACATGGTCCATAATATCATAAGAAAGGTCTACAATGCACTTATACATGTTTCTAGGTCCTTCTAGGTCAAAGTCAACCCTTGGTCAACTTTGGTCAAACCTGGTCAACTCTGGTCAAACCTGGTCAATAATAGGTCAACTAGTCCGTTTACAAATTTTTAGGTTATACACAAGTTTTCAAGTCATTCTAAGTTCGTTTGAGTTGATTTGGATCAAGTTTGACCCAAAGTTGACTTTTGTCAACTTGGTCAACTTGCCAGTCAACTCGACTAATCTAGGCTCATTGGGCCAATCCTAATCTGTCCCAATACTCCCTAGGTTTCATCCACAAGCAAATACTTACATATAGATATATTTCATTCATTCAAGGTAATACACACACACACACACACACACACACACACACATATATATATATATATATATATATATATATATATATATATATATATAAAAATATATATATATATATATATATATATATATATATATATATATAGGGAGCGGATCAAAAGCCCCCCTTAGAAAACCCCCTAAAAACTCCCCTCACTCTAATTCGTAATACTAATGTTAATATTAATGTTAATATTAATATTAATGTTAATATTAATATTAATATTAATGTTAATGTTAATATTAACGTTAATATTAACGTTAATGTTAATATTTATTTATTTTTTTTATATTAATGTTAATGTTAATGTTAATGTTAATGTTAATGTTAATGTTAATATTAATGTTAATATTAATTTTAATGTTAAGTTTAATGTTAATTTTAGTATTTAATGTTAATATTAACGTTAATATTAACATTAAGATTAATATTAACATTAATATTAACATTAAATTACGGATTAGAGTGAGGGGGGTTTTTAGGGGGTTTTCTAAGGGGAGCTTTTGATCCGCTTCCATATATATATACACAAACACATATATCTAACCTTACTTGTGAAAAGAGGTTTGTGTGGTTGTGTGTTAACAAGGGGCTGTTGTGAGGGTTCAAAACTGAGAACAAAAGCTAATTATTTCACTATGGGACTATACCATAAATATATACATATATACAAATATCTATCATAAAGTAACTTATATATATATATATAGGCATATACACAAATACACATATATGTAAAGGAAGTTGGTCACTCGAAGGGGGAATGAAACTCGACTCTGAGATAACGTATCTCGACTAACTCACCAATGTATCTATTTATATACATATAGCTATATATATGAAATGCACACACACACACACACACACACACACACACACACACACACACACACGTATATATATATACACATAAAGAGGAAAAATCCAAATATATACATAAATAGTAGATAAAATAGGGTATAAACCCAACGACCACTCCTCGCAAGTCTAGTACCTAATAAACCTATTATAAACTCAGAAATTATCACTAAAATCTTGGGAAATCAAATTATGACAAAAGTCAATTCAATATATATATATATTCGAAACCCGAAACCTCAACTCGAGACCCAAATCGCAAAATACCCAACTAGAACCCGGAAAACTTGGCAAATACGATGGTCTCGGTATGTGGGACATGCTCGGGTACTCACGTAGTCGAAACCATGTCCGTATCGTGTCCACAGGGTGAGTATCGGAAAACCCGATATGTGTGTCAAATGAATCGATGCGAGTTCGATCACTACTAAAATACAACGATTTAGCGACGGCCCTATCCGTCGCTAATCTGTTGCTAATTGACATTATTGACGGATTACCAACGGATACTGGCCGAAAAAATTCGTCGGGAATAACCTCGTCGCTAAAACAAATCCGTCGCTAGTCTGTCGCTTAGCAACTACTTAGCGACGGATTACCGTTGGCTACATCAAAACAGTTAGCGACGGTTAGCTGACGGTTTCCCGTCAACTTCGATAGTTTAAAATTTTAATATAGCAACGTTTAGCGACGGACAATCTGTCGCTAAAACGTCGTTAAACGCGTATCAGAGGGTTTCTGATACGCAAAATCCGTCGCTAATCCGTCACCAACCTCGTCGGATTAGCGGAGTAGCGACGGATAATCCGTCGACAGGCTTCTGGATATCTTCCATATTTCCAGAACCTGAGCGATGAAAAATCCGTTGCCATTCCGTCGCTCAGTGTTTTTCCAGAACAAGGCCGACGGATAATCCGTCGGCAATCTGTCGTTATCCTGTAATTCAAACAGTTAGCGACGAATGACCCGTCGCTATCCTGTCTCGAGTCCGTCGCTAACTGTAATATCTCGTCGAATTAGTGGCATTATAGCGACGGATAATCCGTTGCCATGCTTCTGGATATCTTCCATATTTCTAAAACCTGAGCGACGAGAAATCCGTCGCCATTTCGTCGCTCAGTGTTTTTCCAGAACCAGGTCGACGGATTATCCGTCGGCAATCCGTCGCTATCCTGTAAATCATACAGTTAGCGACGGATTATCCGTCGCTATCCTGTCACGAGTCCGTCGCCAACTGCAATATTTTTGAAAAAAATTGCAGGAAACAGACTATTCCCTGTACGTACAACATATCCAACATCCAGCATACACAAATATAACATATCCAACATGCACCATACACAAATATAACATATCCGACATCCAACATATCCAACAAATATCTATATTGCCAACACAATATCTCCAAACATCCAATATATCCCAACATACACAAAAAATATCCAACACAATAACCAACAAAATATCCAACACAATATCCAATACAATATCCCAACATACATAGCAAAATATCCAAGCATAAACAAAATATCCAAAATATACACATATCAAAATGTCTAAATATCCAAAACCATAAATAAAATCACTTAGAAGGAGGAGGTGGATCGTCTCGTGTCTTTTCGCCGCTTCCGTTCTGCATATATAATGCTCTACCATGTGTGCGGGCACTTGGGACAAGACATGGTCTGGAAGCGAGCGTAGCTGCTCTAACGACGTCATATCAAGGAGCACCACGATAGCAGCATCCGGTACCAGGCGGACCTCGAAAGAGCGGTCAAAAGAAAGTCATCCGGTAGAAGAAGGACCAAGTCGTTTCGAAGCACCGACAGCAGCAGTAGACGGAGCGGCAGCAGACGGACCAGGAGCAGACGGATCGGGAGCAGAAGAAGGATGCGGATAGTACCCCAGCACTATCGACCGTAAATCTGATACCGCCGTGGCGAGAGTCGTAAGCTGCGTCCTCATATCGTCTGCGGGAGGTGCGGGAGAAAGCGGAGGCGGTGGATATCTCGAAGTCGACGTCTGCAAAAAATTTGCCATGGAACCTAAGCCGTACAGGCGCCCTTTCCTAAAGCTGCCGACGGATTCTATGAACACGTCGTCGTAGCGAGCAGCCATAGAAGAGGGCGTCTGGGTGGGCGTCGTTTCGTCGACATCCTCGGCAGGTAGCTCAATCCGACGGAGTATCTCACGATATGTAGCCTATCCAATGAATGTGTTTATACTATATGTTTTCCTAAGTTATAATCTAAATCCTATGTTTCCCTAAGTTATAGTCTGTATCCTAAGTTTACCTAAATAAGTTAAATATAATTATATTTCTAACATAAATCTCATAAACGTAAGTACTTACATCAGTCTCCTGGGCCCTCGCGTCGACGAAGCTTCCGTCCTTCTGCCTCTTGTGCGTATGCACGAATACTTCGTGAGCGGCGCCTCCGCCTCTCTCCTCTCCTTCACTGCCCGTTGGGCCTGCATATGTAGAATTTAATTAACTTCGTATATTAATAGTACCGAATTAAATAGTGGAATGAATTTGTGGTATCTCACCAAATCTGCATGCGTCAATGCGTGAGGCCTTGATTCCCCCGTATGCAGACCCGCGGCCTGTCTATTCGCCTTGTCTTTCTCTCATTTTTTTCTTGTATTGAGGAGTATCCATCTTCTCCAACATCTCATCATAGTACTCCGCCCGGATCCAGTCCTTCTTCGTATGTGCCGTACGAAGGTCGTACACCGTATCCCGTATCTTCTTCCCGGTGGCGGCTTTGTAGGTCCTGCGGATCACCTCCTCGCGATGGAGGGGCCACCAGAATGTCCTCTGACACACAAATTCAAATATCACGTAATTAAAAAATTAATAAATTAAAGAATAATTAATAATTAACCAAAAGATATATACCCTCATCTCGTCGAGCCAGACGTACTGCCTGTCCTGAGGCACCTCAGAAAAATTGAGGTAGGGGCCATGGTAGTTTTTTCGGATAATGCGTCATAGATTTCGGGCAATATCCCACGGGAAAAATCTATAAAGAAGAAACGACTGGATTATTGACTTGAATAAATGAAACAAATTTAATAAATTTACTTACGATTCACCCGCGGGCCATATCTCTCGTCGGAACTCGCCCATCGGCCTCTCTGGTGGCATCGAAGGATCCGAGGGTCCGCGCATATACTCTCCAGTAACAGGATGAAATAGAATATAGGGGTACTCCGGGGCCCACCGTACCATAACTGCTAGGTCCGCTGCTGTATCTGCTGATGCATCCGCTGGTGCATCCGGTGGCGGAACGGATCCGCCAGCGGATGGAGTCGCAGGCCTCGATGAAGATGACGGTGGCACGGATGTAGATTAACGGCGGGAAGAGTTTGTGCCCGGGCTCTCCAGGTCATGATCAGAGGTCACATCCGGGGAATACGTATGGCGACCACGACCGCTACCACCACGCCCACGTCCATGACCACCACCACCACCACCACGACCACGGCCAGCACTACCAGCACGAGTGCTCGCAACCATGCCCTGTAAATAGAACACATAAACATAATTAATAATATAGAAGTACAAATGAATATAACACTAAACTAAAATATATATACCAGCAGCAGGGCGACGTGTGCCGGCCAGACGAGTAGGGCTAGGAGTGCCATCTTCAAAAAAAATCATACAATAAGTAGATGATCGAACGACAAAAACATAAATTGAAAAAGAATACAGAAGTTTAATTTAAACTGAATCGTCCTCGGCCTCGGCCTCGACCTCGACCTCGACAAAAACATGATCTGAAATATACCGATATTTAATCATCATCTTCATCCTCGTCCTCGACCTCGTCTTCATTCTCCTCATCATCCGCATCCTCATCGTCGACTTCATCTGTATCCTCATCCTCATTAAGTTCTTCTTCTTCTTCTTCTTCTTCTTCTTCTTCTTCTTCTTCTTCTGTCTCAATACTTGGGACAAGACGCCTCTTTCTCCCCTGGTTGACATCTAAGTCTTGTATATCAACCTCTTTCTCTCCTCTATTTTCCTCAGCAGGAGGTATATCAACCTCTAATTCAACATCCATGGTATCCGACTATTATCCCAAGTATTTGGGCTTTTCGATCTCGTCCTCTTGGTATGCTGGATCTCCAACGTTGAATATATTTCTAGATTTAATCTTGCATACTGCCCACCAGTCAAATCGATCTCTATGACGCCTTGGGTAGCTTCTATAGTAGACTTGAACAGCCTGACTTGCTATTGCAAACATGTCGGACCCTCTATACCTCCTGCGATAATTTATATCGACGAATCCAAATTGTTTATCGATTCTCCAACCGATATTTGGTGTCGTATAGAACCACTCACATTTGAACATCATAATATGTATATCATATGGGGCACTATATTGTAAATCTATAATATCCCGAAGTACTCCATAATAGTCAAAGTCCGACTCGTCATCATAGATGGTGCCTCTTATGCAAACACCAGAATCCTTAGTACTGAAGTTGTCATTGACAAATTCGGCATTTATACCATGCTGAGTTGCCTTAAACTTAAAGCCATTAACGACATAGCCTGGCCAAGTCTTCGTATGCTTCTTCGGTCCCAATGCCAAATAACGAATGCTCTCATTTGTGAGTGTTATTTCAGGCAATAAAACCTATAAACAAATAATGATAATTTAAATATTTTACTTGCATATATTTTAATGGTGGCCGCATAACATATTATCTTAGTTACTTACGTATTTTCGAAACCAAGTCGGAAAGGTACAATCAACCTCTCTTTGAAGTCCCTCATCGATAATATCGGGTGTCCTTATTTTGACTTCATCACTAAATACGCTGTTAGAGAGAATAAAAATAAGTGTAGTCATTTACTTCACCAAATTAGAGATTATAACGAGGTGTAGTCACTTACTTCTCCAAATCTCTCACTTCTTGTATGTCACAATTTAACAAGATATATCGGTGCGCGGCATCATACTCATCGTCAGTCAACCACCGTTTCTTACTAGCCCCAATAGGCTTGCCCCTTAAATTGAATATACCTCCATCCTCAACGTCTTCATCACTCCTTTGAGGTCTATTTCGATTTGTCTCGACATGAGTATCGAAATAAATGGAGCAGAAGTTTGACACCTTATCGATAAGATATGCTTCGCATATCGAAGCCTCTATATGAGCCTTGTTGCCAACTTTTTTCTTTAGATGGTGTAGGTACCTAGAAAGATAAATTATCTTGAGAATTAACAATGAATTATAAAATTCTACTTAAATTATATCGATTTTTATTTACCTTTCAAAGGGGTACATCCATCGATAATGAACAGATGCACCGACACGGGCTTCGTATGGTAGATAAATCGGTAGATGCTCCATGCTGTCAAAAAATCTCGATAGAAATATTTTCTCTAACTTGTAAATTGTTAAGAGAATCTTCTCCTCAAGTTGTACCATATGTTGTACCGTCAGCTTAGTTGAACAGATATCCCTGAAGAATGTAGACAGCTCGGCCAACAAACCCATACACCAGAAGGCAACAACTCTCTCAAAGCAATGAGTAGTAATCTTCCATAAACACGTGGCAGTCGTGACTCTTCATTCCTGTTAACTTGCGTTCATTGAGATCAACGCATCTAGACAAATTCGACACATAGCCGTCAAAAAATCTTAAAGTAGATATCCACTTGCAGATTATTATCTATCTTCCTTGCTCAATGTATATGGCGCTATAGGCTTAGTTAATTATCCACCAGCTCCCCTTTCTATCAAGTTTAGATCATGATGTTTGCATATATCGGCCATGTCTTGTCTTGCTTTTGGATTGTCCTTCGTCTTTCCTTTAATATCCATGACGGTATTGAAGTATTATCGAACACATTCTTTTCGATATGCATGACTC
>JANAVB010029820.1:6679502-6792890 GCA_029216955.1 Iris pallida | reverse complement strand
GCTTATGTGAAGCTCCCGATCTGAAGATTCAAAGCTGGGGACAGGACTACTAAGGCGATCTTCCTGGGGTATGCCGAGAAGAGTGATGCTCGAGATTCCTTGAATCGAGTCAAATTATATCATCGAATCTCGCGATGCTGAATATTTTGAAGAAAAGTTTACAAGGCACAAGAACATTGTTCTCGCGATATTCCGGAGAATAATGAGGGTGCGAAGCAGACAGAGTCTTTATCGAACCGGTATCCAAGATGGAGCTGTTGTCGAGGAGACATCAGCTGAACCAGAACTCGCTGACCGTCAATAAGCAACGAGGAGGCCTAAAGACTTCAAGATGACTTCGTCACCTATCATGTGGAAGCAATCCGCTTACCTATGATGGCGATGAGACCGATGCTAAGTATTCTGGAAGGAGGCATTGACACGAGATTGACTCAATCACCTCCAATAACATGGGTATTGGTCGACCTACCAGAAGGAGCAAGACCCATCGGATGCAAATGGATCTTCAAGAAGAAGATGAAAGCAGATGGAACCATTGACAAGTTCAAGGCCAGCTAGTGGCCAAGGGATTTGCTCAGAAGCAGGATCGACTACTTTGACACTTATGCTCCAGTAGCTCGATGACAACTATCAGATTGTTAATTGCTTTAGCAGCAATACCAAGCTGATACATCAGATGGATGTGAAAACGGCATTCCTTAATACGAGCTGACCGAGAGATCTACATGTAACAACCAGAAGGTGTTTGTCGTCAGAGTCTGGAAGACAAAGTCTGCAAGTTGATGAAGTCTCTGTATGGTTTGAAGCAAGCTCCCAAAATATGGCATGAGAAGTTTGACAAGGTGATAAGGTCAAATGGCTACAGGGTCAGTGAAACAGACAAGTGTGTCTATACGAAGTGTTGCTGACGGAAGAGGAGTATCGTTTGTCTATACGTGGACGACATGCTAATCCTAGGTACGGATTTAAGCTGCGTCACAGAGACAAAGAAATTCCTCTCGACCAAGTTCAGTATGAAGGACTTGGGGGATGCCGACGTAATCTTGGGGCTCAAGATCATCCGGACAGGCACTGGAATAGCGCTGTCACAGTCTCATTACATTGAGAAGATGCTCTCTCGCTACGGGTATCAAGATCTTCCTATTATTGATACACCGTACAGGAGTGATCTGAAACTGGAGCCAAATTCGAAGGAGAGCGTCAGGCAGTTGGAGTACGCTAGCGTCATCGGAAGTTTGATGTACGCTACTACTGCCACAAGGCCTGACATAGCCTTTGTAGTGGGAATGCTGAGTCGATTTACGAGCAATCCAGGCGTAAAGCATTGGAAAGCTGTGAAGCGTGTTATGAGATATCTCAAGAAGACTCAGACATATGTACTATACTACAGCGGAGATCCATCAGTAGTGGAAGGCTTCAGTGATGCTAGCTGGTGTTCAGAGGTGGAGAGCAAATATTCCACAGGTGGATATGTGTTCGCCATGGGTGGAGCTGCTATATCGTGGAAGTCGAAGAAGCAGACTATTTTATATCGCTCCTCCATGGAATCTGAATTCTTTGCATTGGACGCTGCTGCAGATGAAGCAGAGTGGCTTCGGGAGCTCATATATGACCTTCCAATGGTTGGGGCTCAGATACCGGCGATTCCGATATACTGTGACAACCAGGCGGCAGCAGCAGTGGCATCAAATGAACTCTTCAACGGGAAGAAGAGGACTGTGCGGTTGAAGCACAGAGCAGTGAACGATCTCATCAAAAGGGGCGTCATTACAGTGATCGATGTTCGGAGTCAGGAAAACCTGGCGGATCCGTTCACGAAGGGTCTCAAGCGTCAGCTGGTCGAGGACACAGCAAGGAAGATGGGCTTGAAGACTTTCTGATATTGTGTTATTGTAATCCTACCATAAAATTTTATGTTATTGGTTCAAAGAGAAATCTACTAGATATTTAATTTTTGGTTCAAAGGAGGATCATTGACTAGAATAATATCAGTTAACAGTGGGTACTTGTTCTGCGGAACATGGAAGGGTTACGGACCCATAACCACTATTGTCTACTATGTATTTTCTGCAGAAAATTGATCCTGTGGGAAGGATGGCTTAAACGCCTTAATGAGTTCTCAGGCAGAGTGAATGCCTGGTGTGCTTTACAGGAAGCACGGTATAGCAGCACTACAAGGAGTGAAACTCCATGCTACAGTGGGGTGACTCCACCATGAGGTTCCCAGGTAGGGATAATGCCTCGGCTTGGCAAGCTAAGTCACAGCGGAGTAGCACCGCAAATAGGCAGGTAGCCTAATGCTGTATGATAATCGTAATAAAGAGAGGTAGACAGCACTACAAAGAGGACGATGTCCTCATGTTATAGTGGCATGACACCACGAAGAGGTACCGGGTAGGGTAAAGCCTCGGCTTCGCAAGCCATGTCATAGCGGCGTAACACCGCACGGAAGCGCAAGGCTTCATGCTGGGTAGTTTGGCACTACAAAGGGGCTTGTGACCTCATGCTACAGTAGTATGACACTACGATGAGGTACCCAGGTGGGGTAAAGCCTCGGCTTTAAGCCATGTCATAGCGGCATAGCACCGCAAAGAAGCGCAATGCTTCATGCCATGACTCTTTATAAAGAACTCACCTATAGTGTATGGAAAGAGATATCAGGCCGTCTCTTGAGGGTAAGCTTGTAGACGCCCAAAATTATACACTGAAATCAGGCTGGCACAAGGCCTTCAATGTGCAGCCAGAAGCACAGTTGATGTCATTATGTGAGTAGGAAGAATTGCAGTTATGGTGCAGAATTCAAGGCTTAGTCCATTCTTGTATCATGCTGCTATTTAACCTATGCGGGAAGATTCAAGTCGTAGCGACATCTCTCCTAATGCATGATGGACAATCACTGTGGGGAACGCTCAACCCATATATTGAGATATGTGGGGGATTGTTGGTGTTTTTGCCTTTGGACTAGAAAAGATAGTCCCACATCGGCTACACCAAATGGTGATTATCTCAATATAATGCATTGCTTGTGTTGAGGTGTGCACATGAGGTGTAGTGGGGCATAAGTTTGTGCCATGTGGAAGTATTTTCTAGAAGGAAAAAGGATTAAATCCAACAAGGATGAAAGTTAATTTTTGTTGTGCGGATGCGGACTCGGACTCGGACACGGACTCCAGGATGTCTCGTGCATGCACGGGAGTGTTCGGGGGGTAGGCGTGGACTGGCACACTTCTATGCTGATTGTGGGATGATCTAAAATATCAAACTCTATTTTTGAGTATTGGTATTTTAGTCCCACATCGGATAGGAGAAGAGGTGAAGTCTCAACTCCACTCTATAAATAGAGCCCCTTGGCCTCCTTTGAAAGATGCACCAAGAAGAGAGTTGAGGGAGTCTGTTAAGTCCAGGAAGCCCGTTCAAGTCTCAAATATTGACTTACGAGCGTTCCAGAAGTTCTCCTGAACTTGCTGGTTCCTGGGAGCTTATCCATACTGCGGGTATAGCTTTGAGCGCCGGTGTTCTACACCCCAGCGAGATCCGTTCTTCTTCTTCCTCCCTCTTTCTGTTGCCTTCGAGAAATATTACGAAATAATCTTTTTAGATTCTCGTAAAACAACTTCACCTTCTTTAGGGTATTGTTGCCAGAAACATTGTCTTTACAATTGTTTCTGAACTCGTGTTTTTTCCATCGATTGTTCGTCAAGGGACCAACAAACAACGGACCGCGTGGTCGGTCGTCGTTTATACCTATGGTAGAATGGTGTCAGTTCCCCACAGCCTGTGCGACACCCGATTCGTTGAGTTATCATGAACGAACTTCCCATTCGTTGCCCACGCAAGTTCAGATCACGGCCATTTGTCATGAGTACTCAGACGTTGCTGGTGCCTCACACCGTGCAGGCTAGGCTCATCATCGCCCTATTATCATAGAGTTAGCTTAAATATAACTTAAAAATTGAATATATTTTTAAATTTTGTTATATGTTCAAGTTATTTTTTATTTTTTTTCATCAACTAAGCGAGAAGATAACATATACAGTAATTAAAAATTTGAATTTACATATATTAATTCTATAATACAACTTATTTTTGAGTCATTTATAAGTCATATATTTTTTTAGAATTTATTATATGTTCAAGTTAATTTTTAATTTTTTTTCATCAACTAAGCGAGAAGATAACATATACAGTAATTAATTTTTTTAATTTATATATATATATATATATATATATATATATATATATATATATATTCTATATTACAGCTTATTTTTGAGTCGTTTATAGGTCATATTATAATATAGTATATGTATATGACAATTAAATTTTTTAATTTGTATATATATTACTAGTTGATAATATATTACGGCTTATTTTTTAGTCATTTCTAAGTAGTATTATTGAGTATACCAAAAAAATTTGACAAAGATAATTCTAGACTGGATTTGACAGATGAAAATTTTAATATTTATTTAAATTATTGAGTATACAAAGATTCACGGAGTCCATAGAGGTTATCGGATTTGAGTATTCTTTTCACATTAATATTGAAATCCTAACCATATTTGAGTATGACCAAAAATACATCTCACCTAGCCTTAACCAGATTAGTATTTGCATATTACCAAAAATTTAAGTCACCGACCCCTAACCCGATTAGGATTTGCATATTTTTATATATGAAATTGGGACTATCCATATATACTTTCTCCTCACCTCATCTTTCCAACACACAAAAAGACCACGACCCCCAAATTTTCCCCCCGTTTTTTCCACGAAAACCTAATCACCAAATTTTCCCTCATTTTCCCATGGTAAAAATAGCAGATCATCTGATCTTCCCTCTCTTTTTAATTGACGGACACCCGCAGAAGCTCTCCTCCCCCCAAAAAATCAATTGAAAGAAGAGGTATAGGTTCTCCCTCACTACTTCTATACTTTTTTCTATCGCGTTGAACTCTGAAATTCTTCTATTCTCAACCTATATCCTTTGGTTGTAGCAATCTTCCCCAACGAAGTCGAAAGTTCCTGTGGTTGCAGCAATCTTCTCCAGCGAAGTCGAAAGTTTCTCAAGGTGGGCCAACGGGACTAGGGGCAATCTTTCATTAAAGAAAGAGAGGTGGTAATACGTTTATGTTCTCTTTTATGGTGATATGCTATAATAGGTGATATGTTTGTGTTGTTGAAATATTCAGAGTTATATGCTACATTACAAGTTCTTATGTTTCTTTTAGTTGGTATGGTCGAGTCGTTTAGGATGTGTGATTACAGTTGGAGATTCTTAATTATCTTCCATGGAAGTTAATGTCTTGTTTGGTTTTTATAAAGCAAGAATAAACTTTGGAATTGGCAACAAGAAAATAAAATAAAGGCCATTGCAAAATTTTATTAGTTTCCATACACCATATTGTTTGGGTTTTTTTATAACAAGAGTTTAAAATTTGTGGCTGATTTTTATCAACAAAGTTTAGAAGTTCTTATCAAAGATGAGGAAAATATTCAGGACAGATCTCACTATATTGATTACTTTGATATAATAAATTGGATTAAGTAGCTAATATATTTAATCTTGTTAGTTTTTGTTTAATGCCATACTCAAATATTTTTTAATGCTATCAAAATGCTAATCTTTTAGTTTTTTTAATGTCATAGTTAAATTTTTTAATGCCATACACTTGTATAGTGCAAGCTTTGGCATAGATACTCCATCGGCAAAGCTAACTTGTCTTGCTTATCATAACATAATAATACCAAAATGTTATTATTTTTTTAATAAAGTTCATGGGCAACCAAAATTAGCTTCGGCTAAGACAACCCAACCCTCTTGTCCAGCTCTGTATATATGATGTTGTGATGTTGCCTCTATGTACATCAACACATGCTAAGTGTTTGTATAAATGTCACTTTAAAACATTCAAGCTTCCAAGATCATGATTAGTATAAACCAAGTTGGGCCATATGTTATGTTTACTTGCTGGTTCTATTTAGATGAAATGAAACCTTCAAGAATCTTAGTCAGAGATGGAAATTTATTTAAAAAAATTTGAGTGGCACCCCACTTAATTGGTCGATTTATGCAGTGCACCCCACATTGTTTGCATATTGTATAAGTAATCTCACTTTGGACGAAAAACGTCCAAAACTAACAGGAGTGGAGATGAACCCAATTAATGTGACCTAAATACCCCTCAAAAGCAAGGAATTAGTGCCTACATAATTTGCACTCTCATGGTGCTGCTAGTACAAGAGAGAACATCGAGTCACCTCATCCTTCCACCGCCACGACTGGTTTTACACTGCCACGTAACGACCCATCTTGCCCATTCCACCATTTGGAGAACAAAGGAGGAGTGCTGACAGTCGCCTTCCTTGTATCTCCAATGGGCAGCAAACCCAAATTCAGCCTGTAAGTGCATTTCTTTCGTTCGGATCTGAACTTCCAACGAAATCATGTCATCACTCATAATGACCGTGTGTAGAGATTGATACCTATTAAAGTAAATCAGTTAAATCCTAAAGAAAGATTAAATTGCACTTGTATAACAAAGTCTAACTCATTTACATACCCATTAACTTTAGGATGGGTTATATAATCTTTAAGTCTTCCCAGAACTTTGGGCCATAGTTAATGAACAATGTTCAGTGCTGTGTAACAATCTTCTTTGTTCTGCACAATCAAGCGCAAGCCATGAATGTCATGAATCTCATCCATGGTTAGGTTCTTCCTGCATATAAGTTGCAAAACATTAGAATAGGTATTTCTTTAGGACCATCCTATTTAGATTTGGAAATAAACATGTCTTTCACATGCATGGTACGATCATGGTCACGGTACTAACTCTACTATGATGTTTCAACTTTTAAATCAATTATCGAGAGATTTAACATAGCAAGATTCAAACTACAATCCAGACAATTTCATACTTCAAAATTATTAACCTACTCACAAACAACAAATGAACTATTCAAATTTAACCATGATATAAGCGCACATTCAAGTAATAAGCGTAGATAAAGATCGAAATCATCTGCTTGTATCGCTCTAATATTTGTGTACACCTATTTGGTAAATATTCTTTTAGCAAACTCTTTTGCCACTGCTAAATATTCAGGTTTATAATAGATATTGTATTCTTTACTATTTAGGAAGAACCACTAGTTAGTCTAACAGTATGGACAAATGCTACAAGTACACATAAGACTCTTTTAAATATGAGGTGGTGTTTGTAGCATATCTATCGTATGTTATCCAGGTAACAAACTCCAAACTTTACATATAACCGATCGTAAAATTTCATTTTGAGAATTCTTAGTATTTTTCTTCTGCTCTATTCCAAGTAATTTTATACTAACCTGTAGTTATTCACACATTTATTGTGCTATTAAAGTCCACACAAAAATAAACCTCATAAACCAGATACATTGCACCTAAGTCATTGTTGCCTATTAACCCAAAAGTTGTATTGTTAAAAAGTATAATATGTAACATGTATCAGACAGAATGGGAGTTACATACTTGACCATCTTGGAGTAGATGCTGTACAAACTCTTGTGCCTCCCCGATATAACATGATAAGAAACACCTCCAACTTTGAGAGCATGCTCTAGTTTTTCGATGGCCGATGCGATCATTACTTCATCAAAGCATCCAAGAAGTTTGGAGGAGAGCAATTTGTGTTGCTCTGGATAGAGAAATTTGAAACATAGATTTTCCAGTTGTTCCTTCCAGCTATAAATACCCAATCGGTTAGCCAGGGGAGCAAAGATCTCAAGTGTTTCCATGGCAAACCTCTGTTGCTTGACCATGGGCAAAGATTCTAGTGTCATCATATTATGCAGTCTATCTGCAAGCTTACTGAGAACAGCTCTTGCATCAGCCAAGCCATGCCTATTCTGTGTTGCATAGGCACGGACACGGTCATGGTATAAAAGATGCCAAGACAAGGCTTTTTCGCATATCCTTGTATAGTTCTGTACGTACATGTCATGTCAGTGCATATTTGATATGCCTTTTTCAGTGTATATATTGGAGGACCCATGCTTTCTCTAGTGCCCCTTAAAACACGACTTCAATATTAAAGCACATATTGACTTTACAATTTGAAGACTAAATAGGATGGTCCTAAATGAACTACTGTAATTTTTAGTTAGTTAGACTTGTAAAAATGAACTACTCCAGCATTACCAATTGTAGCACCCAGTTTCCCAAATGAGGCTAATTTTGAAATTTTGTGTTTATAATTATTTTAATAATAATATTTAATTCATGATATGATTTTTGGTGATTTTAAATCATTTTAAAATTATTTAAATCAATGACTTGTGGTTTTGACGTTTTGCTAGTGAAACCCTAGAGACTGTTTGACCTAGAGCCTAACCATGTGATTATGATATTTTAATGTCATTTTTGGCCTAAGGATATTTTTGCATTTGACATCTTTGAATTATTTTGATATTATTTTATTATTTATGATATTGTTTTGGGGTTATTTGAGTCGGGTTCGAATTTCAACTCAATCCGACTTGAAACGGGAACCCGGGGGTAGTTTGACTCTAGTGGGACCCACACACTAGTTAGACATGGCCCACATGATATAAAGTTTAGTCCACATGATAGAAATATTTTAGTTAGAGGTTAGACTAATTATTATGGATAAGGTTAGTGTGATTAGAGACTTTAGAATGACTAATTTAGCCCCAACCAATTAGCCCTTTCCTAACACTCATAGAATAGGTTAGTGGGGGCATTTTGGACCTTACCATAATAGTACAAATAGCCCCATATGGCCAGCCACTTTGGGAGAGGATAGGCACAAGTTTATTTTATTATTCTCATCCACACTCTCTCTCTTGTTCTTCCCCAAATTCCTAGAGAGCACTCCCTAGCAATTTCTCCACCAAATCATTCCATTTCACCACCAAATCTTCTTCTTTCCTTCTCCATTCTAGCCAAGGAGGAAGCTACCCAAGTTTGGGAGGATTCGGAGCTCGTTCGTGTCCTTTTAGAATCTCTACGTGTCGGTGTCGCTCCGGGAAGGCTTTTCTTCGATTCGATCTACCGGGAGGTATAAATCCCTTCTCCTTTTCATTTCCTCATACATATAGGTCTATTTTGAATCCATAGGAATGACCCCATAGTTGTATCTCCATTTGTGTCCATTTTGTGTCCATTTGGAGGTCATAGGAGTGTCCTTTGTGTTGTGGTTGTGTCCATGTGGGAAAATCCTAAATTTGGACACACTATGTGTTGTTGTTATGTATGAATGAATTATTACATGTTAATCTCATATTTTTGTATTGGAGATGTGTTCTATAGTGTCTCATATATACATATTAGTGTAGAGAGTGAGTTCTTGATATATTATGTTATATACTTGTGTTCTTTTGTCTCAAACTACCTAAATCCGTCATGATTTTTATCCACGTTTTTAATTTCAGCCCTAACTTAGAAATGTCATAACTTCTAGCTCAAAGCTCAGTTTAATCTTCCGTTCTTTTTAAAAGAAGCGTATTGAAGTTATCTTTCCAAAAACATGTATTAATAGGCCTAATTCTTTCTGTAACTTTCTGGAGAATTATTTGAGTGTCAGCTGTATGAAAGACAAACGCGTTCTCGGTGTTTTCACGATTTCGGGAGTTTCCGGAAACAAAAACGCGATCCGTTTAAAGTTTCGGAAAGCTAACACATAGATCTATAACATACTTTAATCCTAAATTTTAATTCATGCTGAGATGGTACAGTATTGATTATTAGTAGGAGTTACTATTCGGCATATGTATTTTGTGCACCCTTGTGTGTAATATAATGTTCTATTTGATTTTAACCCATGTTAATGTATATACATTATGTAATTAAATAAAGAATACAAGCATGAGCAAATGGTTAAATAAATGATGTATGAGGTGTAAGTATCCTATCTAATGTAAGCATGTATAAGTATGGCTTGTAATGAATATGTAGGTTCCATAGTATGTAATGTATGGTGCATATAGTGGTGCAAGAGAATAATGAATGATGAATGAATGCAAGCATGAATGTAATATAATAATAGATGTAATGTATGCAATATACAAGTTAATGAGATGTAATGTTCTATGTTAACACAAATCCTATATTACCTCATGTACCCCCTTACACTATGTTGACACTATCATACTTGACACATTGTTCACTTACACTTTGACACTCTTTGATATGTATACACTATGTATGCCCATTTAACCCTCACTTGCCCCTTTGCCATGTTCACATACACACACATTGCCTCTTAAATAAGTATTTATGAATATAGTTAACTTAGTTATGTGTGTATATTATATATATGTTAGCATATTGTGTTGTAATATATAAGTTTATATAACCATTTGAAAATGCCATGATTATAGACCTAATGTTGAATACCAATATATGCATGTGTATATATGTGTAGACATATATAGCTTAAAGTAATAGATTACCTAGTGTATATCCAATGTGAATTCTTGCCTATTTGAGTATTGAATAATTGCATGCAATATATAGTTGGGTGTATGTTGGCTTGTATAGCCTTGTATTGATGTGTGCTTGCTAGGATAGTCTTGGTTAGGCCTAGTAAGACTTGCTGGGTTAGGACATGACCTAGTTTGACCTAGTTTGACTAGTGCAGTTGACCAGAGTTGACCAAGAGTTAACTTTGGCCTAGATTGACCTAGAATCATGTAGAATGCATAATAGGACTTCATTACACTATTCTGGACTTGTTGTGACTTATGCTGTTCTAATTAGGAGCCAGACACCTTGTAACCTGTGTTGCTTTAAATAGGACTCTCTGGCTTCAGTTGGACCCCCTATACTTATCAGTTGTTCAGGTTATCAGACGAGTACATTCTCTGATAGTTCTCTCATTTATTTGTCAATTACTGTATTTCAGTTCTAGTTAGTTGTATGCGATTCTCTGTTACAACACGTATGGATATTACTGGATTCATGTATATGACACATATTTATTTTCTGGCCTCTATTACTGGTATCATCATTTTCGACTTCTATTACTGGAATTACATGCTGGAATCATTTACTGGAATTATTTACTGGAATCATTTACTGGTATCATTATATTTTGGCTGGACTCATCTTGAATCATTGTGTCGAAATTCTGGATTCACTTGCTGGGAGGAGAAATACTAGAGTAAGACATGTAGACATACCCCATTACTGGAATCACCCCTTCTGGAATCTACTGGAATGATAGCCATCTCTCGTCTGATCAGTGAGAGGTGTGCCGGATTACCCACAGCCGTTTACATGTCGATCTCGGTATTTTAAAACACACTGTTAGAGTATAGGCTGGACTCACCCTGGAATCATTGATCACTATGACTGGAATCGTCCCTTACTGGATTCATCTTGTATTAGATTCATCTTGTACTGGACTTACATTGGAGTTACACTGGTCTACATTGTTGTCTGGACTTTATATCATATTATCCTGGTTCAGCTAGTTCTATTTTTACAGACTTCATTGCTATGATTCTTCTCTTGTTTAGTTATTTACTTTCCTTGCACCTTATCTGTCTTTCTTACCATCACCTGAATATAACCTGCCATTTTTATCAATACAACTGCCTATAACTGCTTTATAGTTCTCTGTCATTTACTTGGGTTTTCTAGATGAGATGTGCTCGTTCCTGTCCTGACTGGACCTGTTGATAAATTTTACAGATAGCTTGGAGGTTGCCTGCTAGCCTAGAGGAGACACCTTAGAGGTTGTTTAGATAGTTATTTCATTTGTCTGGAGTTGTATTTACTTTGTGGATTACTGTATTTGAGTTTTGAGATGTATTTTAGGTTTTTGTATCTTAGACACTTAGACTTCTATCTCCCGTATCTCTTTGGATTTTATGTTTTATCTAACCTTATCATGCTCTACCTTAAATGTGATTGAGACTGTATCTGCTTAGCATTATATTGTTAGATGATGTGACCTAGGACAGCGTTCTACCGCCGACACTGCGGCATAGGCTGGGCGTTGTTACGTTCTCGTACCCTAACAGTGGGTGCGGGTCGTGACACGTTTTTAGTTGTGGTCCATGCAGGTCGAGTTTGCGTAGTGGTATTCGAACTAGAGTACCACTACAGCCTGCAGTAGGATTAGGATTTTTTTGAATGTACTCAATCACAGTTAGGAACCCTTGAGAGATTCCTGGGACAACCCTTGAGAATCTTATTTTAACTTCGATTTGAAAATTCTTTTTTTTCTTGATTTGATTTATCTTTACTTTCTATTGTTGAATTTAATTTTGATGGATTATTGTTGAATTCAGTTTGTATTTATTGATTTTGATGGATGATTGTCGAATTTTGAATCTTGATGATAGTTGTTGCATCCGAGTTTGTATTTTGATAGATTTTTGTTCATTTTTGAATTTTGAAGTTCGTTGATAAATTTGATTTGATTTTGGGTATTCATTGTTGATTTAATTTAATTTTTTGACAAGATCAAATTATATGGGCTAGGTCATCTATGTTATGGAATCTAGTCTTCTATAGTCACATTAGCCAGCATGGTGAGGACATATAGTCTGACTCTGGATATATTTCTCGGATGTGGGAATTTAAGGTTTTTGCAGCCAAGCTAGCGGCACCGCAAAAATATTAAATACCACAATTCTAGAGGTATGTGCATAAGTCAAAAACTCTGTGATTATCGTAGCCTTGCTTACTAGTATGACGGGGATTTAGAGTACCATGATTTTGGATAGACGCATATGATTATCAAATTGTACCTTAAATATTTTCAAGCATGTTTTCTCTACTTTGATGCAGTCCTTCAAAAAGAATTATTATTTGTTTTCTTTGTTTTGCTTCTAATTATTTAACTTAGGAGTAGCTTGTGTAACTTCTTGCTATGAGTTTCTTTGTAATACAATGAATCGATGATTTTGCTAGACTTTATCTTGGATTTGATATTTAGCTCTGGTTTCAAAATGGTTCATTCTTTTAGGCAAATAAGCAAACAGTTTTTATCGTTATTTCCTTCTTGCTATTATTCTAGTATTGAATAATAATAATAAAACTGCCTTGATTTCGTCAATCACCTATTTTGCGATCTTGGTAGGAATCTAAATGTTGGTCTTAACGTAGAATTAATTTTTTTGGGACATGAGAATATATGAGTATATTTACATAGTGGACACTTGTCTGATACGTATGCATGCTACACTTGATTTTCTACCTATCTAAATACATATTAATATGTTATTAATGTTAAAATTTTCAAAACTCCAATATTTCTGGTTTTCTGCTTTTCCAGTTTAAATTCGTAATTTAAATATAAATTTCATGTTATTAGTTTTGTCTACATAACTGCACATGTATGATATCTGCAGAGTTTCAATTTTTAGAGAAATTGGTTAAGTTATGTTAAATTTGTAAAATCTGAGACTGCATTATGTTAATATTACACTGGTTTAAATGTTAGCTTATTTTCAGATTTTGTATGTAAATGCTGAACTAAAACTGGGTTTAACCTTTCAATACTAAGCTATAACCCTGTACAAGGACACACACACACCCTAACTTAGTATACGCTGTCATGTAACCTAACCTTTCCTCTCTATGTTATGATCACATACTTGTATAGATATATATAGAGCTTAGGCATACATGTTATAATATATGTATATGCATAACTAAATCTTTACCTCTTATAGATGTTTATGGTTAGCCATGCATGTTATGATTAAATAGGTTGTGTATTGTAGGTTGTTAACCCATATGCCATGAGTAGTGTAACATGATAGCTCATATACAATTTCATGTATATTTCACATACACCCATACACACACAAACCACATAACATTACATAATGCTAGTTTTTCCTCTCTAACGCTCTCTCTGTATATATATATTGTGATTTGGATTTCAATGCAAGTGATTTTCAATTCCTTAATTTTTGAATTTGATTTTCTGTACCCTTTTTCAGATAATTGGTAGTTTCCTTTATTTTGTTTTGATAAGTACCAGTTTCATATAGGATGGTAGACCGCCTTACAGTTTTGATGGTTTGTTGTTTCTGTAACTTTTCTAGTTTAGCACCCTAAATTGCTTGTATGTTTTGACACCCTATGACCGTTTCGGTTAGCATGACTAGTATACCTAGATGAGACTTTCACTACCACCGTATGCCATGACCCTGTTTGTCGTCCTTTTGATCATATGATTTGTTTTAATCTGGAACTTTGATTGTGGGGGTTTGACCTAGAGGGAGTATGGATATTTTAATTTCGAGGACGAAATTTTTCTAAGGTGGGTAGAGTTGTAGCCCCAGTTTCCCAAATAAGAGAAATTTTGAAATTTTGTGTTTATAATTATTTTAATAATAATATTTAATTCATGATATGATTTTTGGTGATTTTAAATCATTTTAAAATTATTTAAATCAATGACTTGTGGTTTTGACGTTTTGCTAGTGAAACCCTAGAGACTGTTTGAACTAGAGCCTAACCATGTGATTATGATATTTTAATATCATTTTTGGCCTAAGAATATTTTTGCATTTGACCTCTTTGAATTATTTTGATATTATTTTATTATTTATGATATTGTTTTGGGGTTATTTGAGTCGGGTTCGAATTTCAACTCAATCCGACTTGAAACGGGGACCCGGGGGTAGTTTGACTCTAGTGGGACCCACACACTAGTTAGACATGGCCCACATGACATAAATTTTAGTCCACATGATAGAAATATTTTAGTTAGAGGTTAGACTAATTATTATGGATAAGGTTAGTGTGATTAGAGACTTTAGAATGACTAATTTAGCCCCAACCAATTAGTCCTTTCCTAATACTCATAGAATAGGTTAGTGGGAGCATTTTGGACCTTACCATAATAGGACAAATAGCCCCATATGGCCAGCCACTTTGGGAGAGGATAGGCACAAGTTTATTTCATTATTCTCATCCACACTCTCTCTCTTGTTCTTCCCCAAATTCCTAGAGAGCAATCCCTAGCAATTTCTCCACCAAATCATTCCATTTCACCACCAAATCTTTTTCTTTCCTTCTCCATTCTAACCAAGGAGGAAGCTACCCAAGTTTGGGAGGATTCGGAGCTCGTTCGTGTCCTTTTGGAATCTCTACGTATCGGTGTCGCTCCGGGAAGACTTTTCTTCGATTCGATCTACCGGGAGGTATAAATCCCTTCTCCTTTTCATTTTCTCATGCATATAGGTTTATTTTGAACCCATAGGAATGACCCTATAGTTGTATCTCCATTTGTGTCCATTTCGTGTCCATTTGGAGGTCATAGGAGTGTCCTTTGTGTTGTGGTTGTGTCCATGTGGGAAAATCCCAAATTTGGACACACTATGTGTTGTTGTTATGTATGAATGAATTATTACATGTTAATCTCATATTTTTGTATTGGAGATGTGTTCTATAGTGTCTCATATATACATATTAGTGTAGAGAGTGAGTTCTTGATATATTATGTTATATACTTGTGTTCTTTTGTCTCAAACTACCTAAATCCGTCATAATTTTTATCCACGTTTTTAATTTCAGTCCTAACTTAGAAATGTCATAACTTCTAGCTCAAAGCTCAGTTTAATCTGTCGTTTTTTTTTTAAAAGAAGAGTATTAAAGTTATCTTTCCAAAAACATGTATTAATAGGCCTAATTTGTTCTGTAACTTTCTGGAGAATTATTTGAGTGTCAGCTGTACGAAAGACAAACGCGTTCTCGGTGTTTTCGCGATTCCGGGAGTTTTCGGAAACGAAAACGCGATCCGTTTAAAGTTTCGGAAAGCTAACACATAGATCTATAACATACTTTAATCCTAAATTTTAATTCATGCTGAGATAGTACAGTATTGATTATTAGTAGGAGTTACTGTTCGGCATATGCATTTTGTGCACCCTTGTGTGTAATATAATGTTCTATTTGATTTTAACCCATGTTAATGTATATACATTATGTAATTAAATAAAGAATACAAGCATGAGCAAATGGTTAAATAAATGATGTATGAGGTGTAAGTATCCTATCTAATGTAAGCATGTATAAGTATGGCTTGTAATGAATATGTAGGTTCCATAGTATGTAATGTATGGTACATATAGTGGTACAAGAGAATAATGAATGATGAATGAATGCAAGCATGAATGTAATGTAATAATAGATGTAATGTATGCAATATACAAGTTAATGAGATGTAATATTCTATGTTAACATAAATCCTATATTACCTCATGTACCCCCTTACACTATGTTGACACTATCACACTTGACACATTGTTCACTTACACTTTGACACTCTTTGATATGTATACACTATGTATGCCCATTTAACCCTCACTTGCCCCTTTGCCATGTTCACATACACACACATAGCCTCTTAAATAAGTATTTATGAATATAGTTAACTTAGCTATGTGTGTATATTATATATATGTTCGCATATTGTGTTGTAATATATAAGTTTATATAACCATTTGAAAATGCCATGATTATAGACCTAATGTTGAATACCAATATATGCATGTGTATATATGTGTAGACATATATAGCTTAAAGTAATAGATTACCTAGTGTATATCCAATGTGAATTCTTGCCTATTTGAGTATTGAATAATTGCATGCAATATATAGTTGGGTGTATGTTGGCTTATATAGCCTTGTATTGATGTGTGCTTGCTAGGATAGTCTTGGCTAGGCCTAGTAAGACTTGCTGGGTTAGGACATGACCTAGTTTGACCTAGTTTGACTAGTGCAGTTGACCAGAGTTGACCAAGAGTTGACTTTGGCCTAGATTGACCTAGAATCATGTAGAATGCATAATAGGACTTTATTACACTATTCTGGACTTGTTGTGACTTATGCTGTTCTAATTAGGAGCCAGACACCTTGTAACCTGTGTTGCTTTAAATAGGACTCTGTGGCTTCAGTTGGACCCCCTATACTTATCAGCTGTTCAGGTTATCAGGCGAGTACATTCTCTGATAGTTCTCTCATTTATTTGTCAATTACTGTATTTCAGTTCTAGTTAGTTGTATGCGATTCTCTGTTACGATACGTATGGATATTACTGGATTCATGTATACGACACATATTTATTTTCTGGCCTCTATTACTGGTATCATCATTTCCGGCTTCTATTACTGGAATCACCTGCTGGAATCATTTACTGGAATCATTTACTAGAATCATTTACTGGTATCATTATATTTTGGCTGGACTCATCTTGAATCATTGTATCAAAATTCTGGATTCACTTGCTGGGAGGGGAAATACTATAGTAAGACATGTAGACATACCCCATTACTGGAATTACCCCTACTGGAATCTACTGGAATAATAGCCATCTCTCGCCTGATCAGTGAGAGGTGTGCCAGATTACCCACAGCCGTTTACATGTCGATCTCGGTATTTTAAAACACACTGTTAGAGTATAGGCTGGACTCACCCTGGAATCATTGATCACTATGACTGGAATCGTCCCTTACTGGATTCATCTTGTATTAGATTCATCTTGTACTGGACTTACATTGGAGTTACACTGGTCTACATTGTTGTCTGGACTTTATATCATATTACCCTGGTTTAGCTAGTTCTATTTTTACAGACTTTATTGCTATGATTCTTCTCTTGTTTAGTTATTTACTTTCCTTGCACCTTATCTGTCTTTCTTACCATCACCTGAATATAAACTGCCATTTTTATCAATACAACTGCCTATAACTGCTTTATAGTTCTCTGTCATTTACTTGGGTTTTCTAGATGAGATGTACTCGTTCCTGTCCTGACTGGACCTGTTGATAAATTTTACAGATAGCTTGGAGGTTGTCTGCTAGCCTAGAGGAGACACCTTAGAGGTTGTTTAGATAGTTATTTCATTTGTCTGGAGTTGTATTTACTTTGTTGATTACTGTATTTGAGTTTTGAGATGTATTTTTGGGTTTTTGTATCTTAGACACTTAGACTTCTATCTCCCGTATCTCTTTGGATTTTATGTTTTATCTAACCTTATCATGCTCTACCTTAAATATGATTGAGACTGTATCTGCTTAGTATTATATTGTTAGATGATGTGACCTAGGACAGCGTTCTACCGTCGACACTGCGGCGTAGGCTGGGCGTTGTTACGTTCTCGTACCCTAACAGTGGGTGCCGGTCGTGACACGTTTTTAGTGGTGGTCCATGCAGGTCGAGTTTGTGTAGTGGTATTCAAACTAGAGTACCACTACAGCCTGCAGTAGGATTAGGATATTTTTGAATATACTCAATCCAGTTAGGAACCCTTGAGAGATTCCTGGGACAACCCTTGAGAATCTTATTTTAACTTCGATTTAAAAACTCTTTTTTTTCTTGATTTGATTTATCTTTACTTTCTGTTGTTGAATTTAATTTTGATGGATTATTGTTGAATTGAGTTTGTATTTATTGATTTTGATGGATGATTGTCGAATTTTGCATCTTGATGATAGCTGTTGCATCCGAGTTTGTATTTTGATAGATTTTTGTTCATTTTTGAATTTGAAGTTCGTTGATAAATTTGATTTGATTTTGGGTATTCATTGTTGATTTAATTTAATTTTTTGACAAGATAAAATTATATGGGCTAGGTCATCTATGTTATGGAATCTAGTCTTCTATAGTCACATTAGCTAGCATGGTGAGGACATATAGTCTGACTCTGGATATATTTCTCGGATGTGAGAATTTAAGATTTTCGCAGCCAAGCTAGCGGCACCGTAAAAATGTTAAATACCACGATTCTAGAGGTATGTGCATAAGTCAAGAACTCTGTGATTATCGTAGCCTTGCTTACTAGTATGACGGGGATTTAGAGTACCATGATTTTGGATAGACGCATATGATTATCAAATTGTACCTTAAATATTTTCAAGCATGTTTTCTCTACTTTGATACAGTCCTTCAAAAAGAATTATTATTTGTTTTGCTTTGTTTTGCTTCTAATTATTTAACTTAGGAGTAGCTTGTGTAACTTCTTGCTATGAGTTTCTTCTTAATATAATGAATCGATAATTTTGCTAGACTTTATCTTGGATTTGATATTTAGCTCTGGTTTCAAAATGGTTCATTCTTTTAAGCAAATAAGCAAACAGTTTTTATCGTTATTTCCTTCTTGCTATTATTCTAGTATTGAATAATAATAATAATAAAACTGCCTTGATTTCGTCAATCACCTATTTTGCGATCTTGGTAGGAATCTAAATGTTGGTCTTAACGTAGAATTAATTTTTTTTGGGACATGAGAATATATGAGTATATTTACATAGTGGACACTTGTCTGATACGTATGCATGCTACACTTGATTTTCCACCTATCTAAATACATATTAATATGTTGTTAATGTTAAAATTTTTAAAACCCCAATATTTCTGGTTTTCTGCTTTTCCAGTTTAAATTCGTAATTTAAATATAAATTTCATGTTATTAGTTTTGTCTACATAACTGCACATGTATGATATCTGCAGAGTTTCAATTTTTAGAGAAATTGGTTAAGTTATGTTAAATTTGTAAAATCTGAGACTGCATTATGTTAATATTACACTGGTTTAAATGTTAGCTTATTTTCAGATTTTGTATGTAAATGCTGAACTAAAACTGGGTTTAACCTTTCAATACTAAGCTATAACCCTGTACAAGGACACACACACACCCTAACTTAGTATACGCTGTCATGTAACCTAACCTTTCCTCTCTATGTTATGATCACATACTTGTATAGATATATATAGAGCTTAGGCATACATGTTATAATATATGTATATGCATAACTAAATCTTTACCTCTTATAGATGTTTATGGTTAGCCATGCATGTTATGATTAAATAGGTTGTGTATTGTAGGTTGTTAACCCATATGCCATGAGTAGTGTAACATGATAGCTCATATACAATTTCATGTATATTTCACATACACCCATACACACACAAACCACATAACATTACATAATGCTAGTTTTTCCTCTCTAACGCTCTCTCTGTATATATATATTGTGATTTGGATTTCAATGCAAGTGATTTTCAATTCCTTAATTTTTGAATTTAATTTTTTGTACCCTTTTTCAGATAATTGGTAGTTTCCTTTATTTTGTTTTGATAAGTACCAGTTTCATATAGGATGGTAGACCGCCTTACAGTTTTGATGGTTTGTTGTTTCTGTAACTTCTCTAGTTTAGCATCCTAAATTGCTTGTATGTTTTGATACCCTATGACCGTTTCGGTTAGCATGACTAGTATACCTAGATGAGACTTTCACTACCACCGTATGCCATGACCCTGTTTGTCGTCCTTTTGATCATATGATTTGTTTTAATCTGGGACTTTGATTGTGGGGGTTTGACCTAGAGGGAGTATGGATATTTTAATTTCGAGGACGAAATTTTTCTAAGGTGGGTAGAGTTGTAGCACCCAGTTTCCCAAATGAGGGTAATTTTGAAATTTTGTATTTATAATTATTTTAATAATAATATTTAATTCATGATATGATTTTTGGTAATTTTAAATTATTTTAAAATTATTCAAATCAATGACTTGTGGTTTTGACGTTTTGCTAGTGAAACCCTAGAGACTGTTTGACCTAGAGCCTAACCATGTGATTATGATATTTTAATGTCATTTTTGGCCTAAGGATATTTTTGCATTTGACCTCTTTGAATTATTTTGATATTATTTTATTATTTATGATATTGTTTTGGGGTTATTTGAGTCGGATTCGAATTTCAACTCAATCCGACTTGAAACGGTGACCCGGGGGTAGTTTGACTCTAGTGGGACCCACACACTAGTTAGACATGGCCCACATGATATAAATTTTAGTCCACATGATAGAAATATTTTAGTTAGAGGTTAGACTAATTATTATGGATAAGGTTAGTGTGATTAGAGACTTTAGAATGACTAATTTAGCCCCAACCAATTAGCCCTTTCCTAATACTCATAGAATAGGTTAGTGGGGGCATTTTGGACCTTACCATAATAGGACAAATAGCCCCATATGGCCAGCCACTTTGGAAGAGGATAGGCACAAGTTTATTTCATTATTCTCATCCACACTCTCTCTCTTGTTCTTCCCCAAATTCCTAGAGAGCAATTCCTAGCAATTTCTCCACCAAATCATTCCATTTCACCACCAAATCTTCTTCTTTCCTTCTCCATTCTAGCCAAGAAGGAAGCTACCCAAGTTTGGGAGGATTCGGAGCTCGTTCGTGTCCTTTTGGAATCTCTACGTGTCGGTGTCGCTCCGGGAAGGCTTTTCTTTGATTCGATCTACCGGGAGGTATAAATCCCTTCTCATTTCCTCATGCATATAGGTCTATTTTAAACCCATAGGAATGACCCCATAGTTGTATCTCCATTTGTGTCCATTTCGTGTCCATTTGGAGGTCATAGGAGTGTCCTTTGTGTTGTGGTTGTGTCCATGTGGGAAAATCCCAAATTTGGACACACTATGTGTTGTTGTTATGTATGAATGAATTATTACATGTTAATCTCATATTTTTGTATTGGAGATGTGTTCTATAGTGTCTCATATATACATATTAGTGTAGAGAGTGAGTTCTTGATATATTATGTTATATACTTGTGTTCTTTTGTCTCAAACTACCTAAATCCGTCATGATTTTTATCCACGTTTTTAATTTCAGCCATAACTTAGAAATATCATAACTTCTAGCTCAAAGCTCAGTTTAATCTTCCGTTTTTTTTAAAAGAAGCGTATTGAAGTTATCTTTCCAAAAACATGTATTAATAGGCCTAATTCTTTCTGTAACTTTCTGGAGAATTATTTGAGTGTCAGCTGTACGAAAGACAAATGCGTTCTCGGTGTTTTCGCGATTTCGGGAGTTTCCGGAAACGAAAACGCGATCCGTTTAAAGTTTCGGAAAGCTAACACATAGATCTATAACATACTTTAATCCTAAATTTTAATTCATGCTGAAATGGTACAGTATTGATTATTAGTAGGAGTTACTATTCGGCATATACATTTTGTGCACCCATGTGTGTAATATAATGTTCTATTTGATTTTAACCCATGTTAATATATGTACATTATGTAATTAAATAAAAAATACAAGCATGAGCAAATAGTTAAATAAATGATGTATGATGTGTAAGTATCCTATCTAATGTAAGCATGTATAAGTATGGCTTGTAATGAATATGTAGGTTTCATAGTATGTAATGTATGGTGCATATAGTGGTGCAAGAGAATAATGAATGATGAATGAATGCAAGCATGAATGTAATGTAATAATAGATGTAATGTATACAATATACAAGTTAATGAGATGTAATGTTCTATGTTAACACAAATCCTATATTACCTCATGTACCCCCTTACACTATGTTGACACTATCACACTTGACACATTGTTCACTTACACTTTGACACTCTTTGATATGTATACACTATGTATGCCCATTTAACCCTAACTTGCCCCTTTGCCATGTTCACATACACACACATAGCCTCTTAAATAAGTATTTATGAATATAGTTAACTTAGCTATGTGTGTATATTATATATATGTTAGCATATTGTGTTGTAATATATAAGTTTATATAACCATTTGAAAATGCCATGATTATAGACCTAATGTTGAATACCAATATATGCATGTGTATATATGTAGACATATATAGCTTAAAGTAATAGATTACCTAGTGTATATCCAATGTGAATTCTTGTCTATTTGAGTATTGAATAATTGCATGCAATATATAGTTGGGTGTATGTTGGCTTGTATAGCCTTGTATTGATGTGTGCTTGCTAGGATAGTCTTGGTTAGGCCTAGTAAGACTTGCTGGGTTAGGACATGACCTAGTTTGACTAGTGCAGTTGACCAGAGTTGACCAAGAGTTGACTTTAGCTTAGATTGACCTAGAATCATGTAGAATGCATAATAGGACTTCATTACACTATTTTGGACTTGTTGTGACTTATGTTGTTCTAATTAGGAGCCAGACACCTTGTAATCTGTGTTGCTTTAAATAGGACTCTGTGGCTTCAGTTGGACCCCCTATACTTATTAGCTGTTCAGGTTATCAGGCGAGTACATTCTCTGATAGTTCTCTCATTTATTTGTCAATTACTGTATTTCAGTTCTAGTTAGTTGTATGCGATTCTCTGTTACAATACGTATGGATATTACTGGATTCATGTATACGACACATATTTATTTTCTGGCCTCTATTACTGGTATCATTATTTCCGGCTTCTATTACTGGAATCACCTGCTGGAATCATTTACTGGTATCATTATATTTTGGCTGGACTCATCTTGAATCATTGTGTCAAAATTCTGGATTCACTTGCTGGAAGGGAAAATACTAGAGTAAGACATGTAGACATACCCCATTACTGGAATCACCCCTACTGGAATCTACTGGAATGATAGCCATCTCTCGCCTGATCAGTGAGAGGTGTGCCGGATTACCCACAGCCATTTACATGTCGATCTCGGTATTTTAAAACACACTGTTAGAGTATAGGCTGGACTCACCCTGGAATCATTGATCACTATGACTGGAATCGTCCCTTACTGGATTCATCTTGTATTAGATTCATCTTGTACTGGACTTACATTGGAGTTACACTGGTCTACATTGTTGTCTGAACTTTATATCATATTACCCTGGTTCAGCTAGTTCTATTTTTACAGACATCATTGCTATGATTCTTCTCTTATTTAGTTATTTACTTTCCTTGCACCTTATCTGTCTTTCTTACCATCACCTGAATATAAACTGCCATTTTTATCAATACAACTTCCTATAACTGCTTTATAGTTCACTGTCATTTACTTGGGTTTTCTAGATGAGATGTGCTCGTTCCTGTCCTGACTGGACCTGTTGATAAATTTTACAGATAGCTTGGAGGTTGCCTGCTAGCCTAGAGGAGACACCTTAGAGGTTGTTTAGATAGTTATTTCATTTGTCTGGAGTTGTATTTACTTTGTGGATTACTGTATTTGAGTTTTGAGATGTATTTTTGGGTTTTTGTATCTTAGACACTTAGACTTCTATCTCCCGTATCTCTTTGGATTTTATGTTTTATCTAACCTTATCATGCTCTACCTTAAATGTGATTGAGACTGTATCTGCTTAGCATTATATTGTTAGATGATGTGACCTAGGACAGCGTTCTACCGTCGACACTGCGGCGTAGGCTGGGCGTTGTTACGTTCTCGTACCCTAACAGTGGGTGCGGGTCATGATACCAATTACATTGGACCTGCGTAGCCCTAGAATAGTTCTGAAGATCCCTCCTGCTGTTTGTTGTAACTAGGGAAGGGTATTAACAGGTAGTCATATTTATTTGCTATATCATATTTACTTGCTATATCATATATTGTGATGACCACTAGAATCAATGTCAAGTCTTTTTCTGCATAGAGATACTTCTGTTCTTAATCGAAAAAGATATGATAGGAATCGGTATACAAGATATGCAATAGAGAGACTTCTGTTCTGAAAACTGAAATAGAAGTTTTGTGAAATAGAAATAGAAGTTTTGTCGGTAGATCATTCTCATTTTTAGTTTGGCTCGTGTTCTCTCTATCTGCTATATCTCGACCTACATATCTCCTTTTGACCCGATCTAAGTTTGCATATAAATTACATTTATAGGGCTTCATTTCATGTATTTATATTTATACAATTGTCATACTTGCATACTTCTTTCCGGTAGTTTTGATCCACCTACTGTTGAATGGATTTTAACTCAAAATGCAACATAATTCACAATTTTGTTTTTTTCTTTTCCTTTACAGAAGTAATAGACTGATAGGAAAAAAATGCATCATTCTTGTGATGGATAAGGCTTGGGTTCATCTACCAAGGTTAAATTTGACATTAACATCATAATTTTTATATTATATTATTATCTATTTTTTCAATATTATGCTATCATTTTTTTAAAATATATTTCTTTATGCAGAGTCACTAACGAGTACAAAGAAGGAGCATCAAATTTTGTTAAAAATGCTATGAAATATAATGAAGTTCTTAGAAAGTCAGATCTTGCAAAAGATAATATAAGAAATAAGGAACAACTTGAGAATATTAGTTGTCCATGTACAAAGTGTCGGAACACATGTGCTAACCTACCTGGTCATATTGTGTTTGAGCACTTAGTGTGTAACGGCATGGATCCTACTTATACTACTTGGGTTTTGCATGGAGAACGTTCTACTGTTCATGGAGATGAAGAATTATTTTCTGATACATATAGGATGTTTCTAGACGCACATGATGAAATTATTCTAGATGATAGAAATGAAACACAAGAGGTCAATATTCCAGAAGATGCTGAAACTCCTTTATATACAGGTTGTAAGTCTACAAAGATTTCTGCTACAATAGCTTTATACAAGATCAAAACTATGAATGGATTATCAACTAGTAGTTTTAACGAACTTCTAACCACAATTAGTGGTATGCTACCAGATGCGAATGTGCTTCCAAAAAGCAACTATGAAACAAAAAAGTTGTTGAAGTCTTTTGATCTCAATTACAAAAAAAATACATGCTTGTGAGAATGATTGTTGTCTGTTTAGAAAAGAATTCTCCGATCTGGATGCTTGTCCAAAATGTGGCTCTTCAAGGTATAAAAAAGATGACAATGAGAATAGGAAAAGGGTGCCAGTAAAGGTGCTTAGATATTTTCCAATAATACCTAGGCTTAAAAGGATGTTTAGATCTCAAGATATACCAGGACAACTAAGATGGCATGACACGAATAAAAGCACAGACGGCAAACTAAGACATTCAGTTGATTATTTAGCTTGGAAGACAATTGACAGAAAGTGGTCTAATTTTGCTTCCGATTCTAGAAATTTGAGATTTGGACTTGCAGCCGATGGATTTAATCCTTTTTCTGATCTAAGCTCCATGTATAGTTGTTGGCCGGTCATGCTTGTTACATACAACCTTCCTCCATGGTTATGCATGAAAAAAGAGCACCTAATGTTATCTTTATTAGTTCCAGGTCCAAAGCAACCAGGTAATGACATTGATGTATACTTGGAACCACTTGTAGATTATTTAAAAGAGCTATGGAATAATGGAGTGGAGGTATATGATGCATTCAGTAAGTCCATGTTAAAGCTTAATGCTATCTTGATGTGGACTATTAACGATTTTCCTGCTTACGGTAATCTGGCTGGTTGTACCACAAAAGGAAGGGCAGCTTGTCCTATTTGTGGTGTTAATACATTATATGACTGGTTACCATTTAGTAGTAAATACGTATACATGCATCATAGGAGATTCCTTCCTCCAAACCACCCTTTTCGTAAAAAAAAAGAGTTGGTTTAATGGTAAAAATGAAGAGAGGGGTAAGCCAGTTGTAATGAGCAGTATGGACGTGTTTAAAGCTACAAGTAATATTGAAAATGATTGGGGAAAGGAGAAAAAATCAAAGAAGAGAAAAGGAAAAAAAATCACAAAAGGTAAAAGATACGGATGATGCTAATATTCAGATATGGAAGAAGAAATCGATATTCTTCGAGTTGCCTTATTGGAAGGTAAGTTACCTAAATTAATCTAGTACTATTATGTTTTTCTTAATTTAGAGTTAGTACGGATTCTGAAAAATAATTTTTTTTGTGTTTTTTCTTTTCAGGAGTTGTTGTTACGTCACAACTTGGATGTAATGCATACTGAAAAAAATGTCTGCGAGAGTATAATTGGCACTATTTTGGATATAAAAGGAAAATCTAAAGACAATCTTAATTATCGAAAAGATATGCAACATATGAAAATTAGGAATGAGGTGCATCCTCAAGAAAGGGATGGAAAGACATACCTTCCAGCAGCACAACACACATTATCGAAACAAGAAAAACAGATTTTTTATAATCGTTTAAGGAAATTGAAGGTACCCGATGGATATAGTTCTAATATTCGGAGATGTTTCTCAAAGGATAACAACGTCATAGGTCTCAAGTCCCATGACTGCCATGTTCTGATGCAACAACTTTTATCCGTAGCTTTGAGAGGACTCTTACCAAAGGGTCCAAGGAATGCGATATTTCGGTTATCTTCATTTTTCAACGAACTATGGCAAAGGGTAATCGATCGAAGAAGACTGGAAAATCTCGAGAATTAAGTTGTCGAGACATTGTGCATGTTGGAAAGGTTTTTTTCTCCATCATTTTTTGATATTATGATACACTTGACCATCCACTTAGTGCGAGAAGTGCGTTTGTGTGGCCCTGTACATTATCGTTGGATGTATCCGTTTGAAAGGTGCAACACTATATCCTCTTACTCCTCAAAAGTTACTTTGTAGAATTCATATAAAAAATGTTATATATTTATTTATATTTGGAAACATTTTTTTTGTAGATATATGAAAACACTAAAGGGGTATGTTAAAAACCCCGCACGTCCTGAAGGGTGCATAGCAGAGAGTTATCTTACGGAGGAGTGTATGAGATATTGTAGTGGTTACATGAAAGAAGCTACTGAAATAGGTAAGCGACATAGTCGAAATGAAGGATTTCAGAGTGTAGGTCGTCCAATTAGTAAAGAAAAGCATGTAATGATATCTGATGAAATGTTAAAAGTTGCACACCGCTATGTGCTATTTAATACTGCAGAAGTGGAGCCTTATGAAAAGTAAGTATTTACATACTCAATAAGAAAAGAATCTACATTATAAGCTTAGTTAGGGTAACACTTACATTTTTTACCATATTGTTTTCTACTAGAATGCATATGGATGAGCTGAAGCATTTAGATAGTCGTCTCGTCACAAATGAACTCCAGCTTTGGAATAAACACTCGATTACATTTACTGATTGGTTCCAAGAAAAGGTAATGATTATATGATTTTTTTATTAGTCTAATATAAAATTGTAACACATATACAAAATTTAAGCTTTGGAATAAACACTCACTTACATTTACTGATTATTATAACTAATGTCAAACAAATTTACAGGTTCAAGGGGAAATTAGCACAGGAAAGCCTATATCTGATACGATAAAGTGGTTATCATATGGGCCTGTAAAGCACGCAGTTACTTATACTGGATATGTTATCAATGGGCGTCGGTTTCATACCAAAGATGTCCAAAGGGCAACACAAAATAGTGGTGTTTCGATTGAAGCAAACAGTGTGAACGATTCCAGTAATAGGATACAAGCTTCTAAGGCTTACTATGGTGTGCTAAGTGAAATTATTGTGTTGGACTACAATATTCTCCAAATTTCGGTGTTTAAATGTGATTGGGCTAGTATTGATCGTGGCGTAAAGGTTGAAGATGGTTTTATATTAGTTAATCTCCACCAATATCAAAATCAATTTCAAAGTGATCCTTTTATTCTAGCTTCTCAAGCTAAGCAAGTTTTCTACTCAAGAGAGTCTGATTCATCTAACTTGTATGTTGTGTTGAAAGCACCACCTAGAGGTTTCCATGAATTAGAATCATTTGACGAGAATACTGAAATAAGCTCTCAACCGTTGGATGTATCGAAGCTCAATGAAGATATGGACGATGAAGATGATAGATTTGAAAGAAGGGATTGTGAAGGCATTTTACTATAGTAGTGATTACTTATGTTTGCTTTGGAATTCTTTTTGCATTGGTTGTTTTAGTTGTTCTGGATGCAGTACTTTGGTTGTTTTAGTTGATCTTTCTATTTGTATTTTAATTCTTGTTATGTGTCAGACTATGAATCGACTATGGATATTAATTTAATTTCATATTTATTGAATCTAATTGTATATGTTAGTTCCTTTTTGTCACTTTCAGCAATTGGAACAATCGGTAACTGAAATTTAGGAGTGCCAATGCCAAATGAAGGTAATAAAAGTTACAATTTCCATTGTCATAAAATTACTTTGTTTAGATTTTACTTTGTCTAAAGATTTGTACAAAAATGTATTACATTTTCAGAATTCAAATAGGTTGCCGAAGCGATCCTCAAAAAGATTGTAATCTGTGAATACTGGAGCCAATGGGTATGATAATCTGATTGTATGTGTCTTTCTTCATTGCATTATTTGGACACAAAATCAAGAATGTAGAATTTAGTTAAATTTTTTTTTACTTTGTATACTGATTTTCAACTTAAATTATATTTCAGAAGGATAAAAGGACGGAAATACAGACAAGACAATCACCACCATCGCTTATGCCTTCTATTGCAGATCCTTAACACGATGATGATAATATCCAAGACGTGGGTTTAGATGATCCAACTTTGCCTGATGCAGACCCTTTAGTAAATGGTTCTCAGAACAATCATGAATATGAAGAAAATTCAACTCAAAACAATGATAAACCTGAAGGAAATTCTACTCAAAATAATGGCAAAAATCCTAAACCTAAAAGGATTAAACGCGGCAAAACACAACTGAAAGGTCTTGGGGTTCAAGATACTCATCATGCAGCTATAGCAGTAGAATTCAATGAAAAGGGACAACCTATCTGTGACAATTCTGTTACCTTATCCTCTTTCATAGGTGTCTTAGTCCGTGATAAGGTTCCGATACTCTTTGACGATTGGAGAAAAGTTTCGACGGATCATAAAGACAACCTCTGGACACTTGTGCTGGTAAGTTACCCATTAAATATATCTGATTCAAATACTAGTTGTCAATGCATTTTTATATCTAAATATATTATAAATGATATGCATTACAGTTGAGATACAATTTGGATGAAACACAAAAGGATTACGTATTGCAAAAAATGGCAACTTCCTTGAGAGAGTATAGATCCCGTGTAGGCAATGGAGTGATAGAAGCTCTTACGCTAGAAGATGAAGAAAAGGCGGCAAGTCTTGTTGGGTTAAAGCCTATGAACTTTTCTGATCACCAATGGAGCGAATTCATAAAAAAAAGAACTTCTCCAAAATTTCAAGTAGGTTAAAAAGTCTAATGATTAATAATATAATACAACTAATTTCGTTCTTCTTGTTCCTATTTTTTTCAACCTGCTATTGATTTACTCTTTGACATAGACTAAAAGCGTCCTGATGAAGGAAGTAAGGAAACATCATACACAACCACACACGATGAGTCGGAGAGGCTATGCACGATTGGCGGTTAAATTGGTAAAAAATTCATTCTAGTATTTCTGCAATTAGGTTATATGGATAGCCACATTTGTTCGAAGTATGCTAATTTATTATAATTTGAAGATGAAAGAAAAACCGGATCAGGAAGTAACTAGAGTCCTATTGTGGACCGAAGGACATTTGAACAAGGATCGAGAACCGACAAATAAAGCTGTCGAAGCATCAATGGTAAGAAAAACATAATTATTATATGTATATTCTTACTATCTTCCTCAGTTAACATTAAATATTTTTCATATTAATTTTCCAGAAAAAAATTAAAGATTTCAATGAATCACGAACTAAGTCCACAGAAACATCAATGAAACATGATGCTCTTTCACATGTTTTGGGTGAAGATCGACCTGGTAGAGTAAAAGGACTAGGGTTTGGAGTTACACTTTCCAAGCTAAAAGCCCAAGCACATACTAATAAGGTGGTGCTTTCACTTGAAGAAAAAATGAGAAAAATGGAGGCTAGACTAGATATGTTTTTGGAGATAAGAACTTGGGTTTGGTTTTCATGATTAACGTAATTTAGTAGATTTTGTGAACTAATTGCATATGCTTATTGTAATTATGATAGGAAAATCATCGCTCACTTGGTAATGCACGTTCACCCGAAGTTGATACTCCCATGGTAAATCACCAAGTTGGTTTTTGTTGTCTATTAATCGACCATTGGTGTCCACATGCAAACTAATTGTATATGTTTATTATGGTATAGTCAAATCGTGCTAGCAACATCATGGAAGGTACCAATAACATGCATGAGCCATTGGTTGGAGCTAAATGCAAGTTGTTGAGTTGGTATAGAAAAGGAGAAGTTGTGGCTGAAGGTGAAATCTTTTCTACAAATCCTACTTATTTGGTTCACTTCAAACCTCTAGGACTCGATGCTTGGAAGGTTTCTGTTGATATTGCGGTGGATGAAGAAGCTTATTTATGGCGAAGTACACATGAACTCAAGGTGGTTAGGGATGCTATAGGATCTACAGTTGCATGGAGCAAAGCGTTTATCTCTTTTGATATTTAGAATCCTTATTTGACTATTATCGACAGTTTAGACTCCTTTTTCAGAATTTTTATTGTATTGAGTTTTATTAAATATTTTGATGCTATATGGTATGGATGTTTTATTGAGTATCTTGACAGGATACCTTTGTCAACCCTTTTTAACTCCGCCAATATAAATTTTACATTGTCGGTCCCAAGCCCAGATAAAGGAGGAGGGAGAAGGAGCTTACTCATCTCTAAGGAAAAGAAACCTACTAGGTAAATTTTTTAGCGTTATAATATAATTGTAATTGTAGTTTTGTTTTTTATGTCTTTGTCTAATGTCTTCTTATTCTCTTTTCATTTTGTCAAAACCATGATACGAGTAATAATTTGTTGGAGGAGCGGAGCGAAGTAAAGGTTATGTTCAATGTACGGCGGTAAAGAAATGATTTACAAAGAAAGACTATGGAGTTCTTTGTAGGGGCTCGGCATGCCCATGGTCTGCCTCTGCATGCATGCTTGTGCTAGAGAAGCTTTACATGAATCCAGATATGATGTTTATATTCTTCAACTTCTGTATATGTTAGTTAATATTATCTAATATTATTCACCAGGTGTATTCAACATCAATGGCAATGCTACTAACAATGATTTTGTCTGTATACCTTTTCACTTTTAAGCCCACTGTTCAGGTATGTTTCACGGTGATCATTTTATATTAGCCACTTTTCGTTGGTCGGTTACTGTATAGACTTTTCCTTTTGTTTAGTTAGTAACCTATACTCAAGGATGAATTCCATTCTTTCCTTTTTGCAGCTTTTTTTGGGAATTATGATCTGCATGATTTCATTGCACATGTATTTGCTCATGTGCATGTGCTTGTAGATTTGCCATCAACATCGAAGGCAGCTTCAAGCACTCTAAACGAAGTGACTGTCGAACGACCAGTAAAGTCCTGATGCAAGAGACCTCTTGCTATCATTAGATCAAGCAATTAGAGCTGCCAATTTCAGTTGCCAACTCGATACATCTCACAGAACATATGGATGTTGTGCAACAACTCCAGAGCCAAGCAAATGAAATTATTGGTGGGAACACTCCAGAAACACAACATGGAAATGTAAGAGCCAAACAGCTTCTCTGTAGGACAAAGCGTGCTTGTTTCCAGAAATCTCGAGTTGTGAAGCATGCATTTGTATCTAGAGGTATTCATGGAGCATTAATCTTTATACCCTGCTTCAAAATTTTCAAATATGGTTTTTTTTGGAACTTCCGGTGTCAATTGATTGAGCCAGTTATGCATATGATTGTTTTGTGACAAATGTAAATATTGTATTCATTATGCGTTGCATGGAGGAAGACACATAATTCAGTGTGCTAAGTATTTTGGACATTTACATTTATGTGTCAGCAGTCCTGAATACTTATATCATTTAGTTCATTTGCATCAGTGTTAATGTTAACTGAAGAGTCGCTCAATCTTCGGTCACATTTTTGATTCTTTATCCCTGACAGATCTCTCCTAGGACATGAATTTGTAGGCAGAGTTAAATAAGATCCATTAATGTTAGCTAAAATTTCATGTTTTGAATGATTTATAGTACTGATCTGTGTTCTTAAGTTCTCTTATTTCATTATACATCCTGCTAGGAGAGAAACATAAATTTGGAATCCGAACTTGTACCGTTTTCCAAGAATCTTCAGTTGCTTAATTCTTGTCCTTAATCTTTTAACCAATTTTGAGACCCATGATTTACTATTGATCGTATTTTATATTTATCTTAGCTTCGCACTTTGTATATAAACAAAAGCCATTTAGGAACTCATCCAAAATTCTGAGTGTCGAACTTGGATGTGCTCAGATAACTCGCTCTTATACTTCAATATGTGATATAAGTTCTTTCAGGTTATTACTATCGACTTTACCTGATACATTGTATTTGTCCCTCTATGCAAGCTTCATACCTGTAAGACAAGTTTGTTAAATAACATTACAATATTCTGCACATTTTTTAAGCATGAGATATTATATTTTTTTATAGGCTATATGCTGTCAATTTTATTGTGAAAAGTTGTTCATCAAGTTCAATGTTATTCATTTGCTTTGTTCATCAAGGTTCATACCTGCAAGACAAGTTTGTATAGAATTTTATACAGAGTACACAATGATGCATAGATAATTTTGATACTGTTATCAGATTATTTTCCTGGCATTCTTAAATCAGTGTAGCAATGTTTCAGGAACTGTGTACATCAAGAAAATTGAATATCCATACTTTACCACAAGATCAAAATAGCACATTCTTCTAGTATTAATTCCAGATCCAATGGTTCTGAATAGGCCAATTTCGATATTTTGCCAGTTCCAGATCCTCCAATTACGATCCTAAATGGCCGAAACTTGTCGGTTTCAGTTGATACTTCTCTATGCTGAACCACAAATGCCAACAACTAACTGTAAAATTGGGTTGTAAAGCTTTACGAGAAGAGAAGAAATTATGTGAGCTTTTTCCCATAGAGCAAAGTGGCTAGAGGGACCTAAAGCCTAAGAGGACTATGTAAGTGGCTGTGCATGCACTCTTTAGATCACTGCTGCATGAGATTGACCCAAGTCAGGCTACTACTAGGCTTAGGCATGATATCCTATTTTATGATGATAACATTACAAGATAGAAAATGTAGTTTCTTTCTATTCCAAAATAGCACTAATCCTTAACAAATATGCTCAAATACAATCTTATAGATAAATCATTTCATTACTTGTTCGTGCAATGCATTGCTATTTGAAACCAGTATGCTATTTGAAACCAGTACTTTGGTATATATTAGTATTCTTTACTAAGTGTACTTGAATATCATTTCTCTATTAAATCTAGTTAGATCTTTTTCTCCTTTTCCAGTTTGAGTGCAAATGGTTTACAGCTATTATTTTAACTTTTGTATGTTTCTTCTTAAATTTTAGTTGCAATGTTCGAACTATTCTTTTTCTTTCCTTTCTTTTGTTCTGTAGTGAGGCTGATCGATGCATTTCTATGCTTGAAGACTCAGTTAGTACCCTTCTTAATTGCTTAGAGATGGTTGATGTTGACTTACATAAAGGAAAGTTCTATTGTGGTTGGGGAATAAAGGAGGCAGCTAAATGTGCAAGCTTTTTTAGGAGGATCTATGAAGAGGTTCGTACTTCCTGAACAATGTGGTTCTCTATAGCATAACTCTTGCATTGATGCATACTTATGTAACTTATAATATTATATTTTAGTTTTATTGCTATTCACAAAAATTGTTGGTCACGTAGGTTCGTATGAGAAACCTTAGACTTGTACTTGTGGATCTTTTCCAAGTGCCAAATTATCCTAAGCACTTGCTCTTTCCTACTGGAGACCAAGTCTTTGTCCCAGGTGGTTGGCTAAAAGAACTTGCACTCGGTTACATTTTTTTCTCTCTCTGAAAATTCAAAGAAACAAATCTGTTGTTCTTCTTTGTAGCAATTATCTACTAAGACCTGCTAAAACTCGTTGCTTACTTTCAAATAATGTACTTATCAGAAAGTTAAAGGTCAACCTAGCCATATCTAATGCAAAGGGCTAATCTGAATCACTTTTCCTAGTCAATACTCGATAGAGTTGGATATCCTTTTCAACTGGTCATTCTTACAATAATAGTAATGTCATGTGTTACATCTTGTAAACTGTTGTTCTAGTATGAGAAGTTCTTTAAACCAAGAACCTCTAGTATATGGTGTTTACCAGTGGTCTTCCAAAACTGCAAAGGTCAAGTGGATCAATGGGTTGAGCCATATCTCAGGATTACAATTGATCGACTGCGTCAAACAGAAAGGCCATACTTGAAATGTCTTTTGATTCAAGTAGTGAGAAATTAGTTTTCTGAAGCATTACTCAATGCTGAATTCTCTTCCTTTCTGAATATTAACAAACCAGGGCTACTATACTATAGCTGTTTTTTCATATTTGCATTTGCTCTTATAATTAAGTGATGGTTGGAGTTTAGACAACATTTTTTTTGCTTCTGCTGATTTTCATATTTGTATTCCTGATTTTCGATTTTGCGGCGTGTTGAATTCAGAACAAGTCAATTATGGGAGTCATCTTTTTCTTCAGATAGCTGATGCTCTTTACTACAACCCTTCCTTGACACTTGGGATACTACAAAAGCTTGGCGCAACAGAAGTTCTTAATCTGTGGTTTCAGATGCTACATCAAGTTAAAAAGAGTGGAGCTCATGTTAATTTCAGGCGGTAAGTTTGAGTTTCACTAGTCTTTTCTGTCAAAATCGTTGCTCTATTGTGCTTTATATGCTCTTATCATTTTGCTATCTAACCTTTAGTGAACTGAGTTTTTTCTTTGACAATTACATAGCTTTCATTGCTCTATTTGTGTGCAGGGAAAATGACAAGAAGGTTTGTTGCTTGGGGTTGACTTCACTTATTGCCCTTCCAGAGGACCAGATGCCAATGGAAGCTTTAACACGAGTTTTTAAAGCAACACTAGACTTGCTTGTCGCTTATAAGGATCAAGTTGCAGGTGTTATTAATAATTCTTTGTCATTTGTCTTTGATCATAAGAATCCTATTGAGGTTTTGCTTGAATATATATTTACAAGTGTATTTGTATTTGTATTTGTGTATTTGTATTTGTGTATTTGTATTAGTATTATAATTGTATTCAATATATTTTTATTTGTAAATTGTATTTTTTTTAATGGAAAAATAATCAACAATGTTTCAATACTGTTGTAAAATAATATTTTAACAATAGTTCTAAACATTGTAAAATTTATTTACAATATTTTTAAATTATTGTTGATATTATAATTACAACAGACAAATATTTATTACAATGTTTGGAAAACATGATTGAATAAAATATACAACATTTTGTAGAAGTTGTATAAACTCTTTTTATCAACAACGTGCCAAAATTGTTGTAAGATAATATTTTAACAACGTTTCTAAATATTGTAAAATTTATTTACAATACTTTTAATTTATTGTTGATATTATAATTACAACATACAAATATTTATTACAATGTTAGGCAAACATGATTGAATAAAATATATAACATTTTGTAAACATTGTATAAACTTTTTTACAACATTTGTACAATGTTGTATAAAATATATGTACAATGTTTACTGAACGTGGTAGATATTATTTTTACCACAGTTGCATAATGTTGTTGAAATTATATTTACAACATGTACAATTTGTTTTAAAAGTATTGTTTACAATATTTAAAAAATGTCGTAGAAAAGTTTTGGTCAGATTTTAGAAATTTTAACAATGTTTATTAAGTGTTATGAGAAGAACATCTACAACATTTTTACAATGTTCAAATGAACATTGTGGAAGATATCCCCCTTTTACAACCCTGGATATAACGACCTTCTATTGAACGTTGTAAAAGACCTTTTACAACATTTTTTCAACGTTGTAAAAAGGGTTTTTTCTTGTAGTGTGTGTGTGTGTGTGTGTGTGTGTGTGTGTGTGTGTGTGTGTGTGTGTGTATATACACACACATAAAGAGGAAAAAAATATACATAAGGAGGAAAAACCAAATATATACATAAATAGTAGATAAAATAGGGTATAAACCCAACGACCACTCCCCGCAAGTCCAGAACCTAATTAACCTATTATAAACTCAGAAATTACCACTAAAATATCAGGAAATCAAATTATGACAAAAATCAATTCAATATATATATATATATATATATATATATATATATATATTATATAAAAAAATATATATATATATTATATATAGTAGATAAAATAGGGTATAAACCCAACGACCACTCCCCGCAAGTCCAGAACCTAATTAACCTATTATAAACTCAGAAATTACCACTAAAATATCAGGAAATCAAATTATAACAAAAATCAATTCAATATATATATATATATATATATATATATATATATATATATATATATATATATTCGAAAAAAAAAATTATATATATATATATATTCGAAACCGAAATCTTAACTCGAGACCCAAATCGCAAAATACCCAACTAGAATCCGCGAAACTTGGCAAATACGATGGTCTCGGTATGTGGGACGTGCTCGGGTACTCACGGAGTCGAAACCGTGTCTGTATCGTGTCCACAGGGTGAGTATCGGAAAACCCGATACGCGTGTCTAATGAATCAGTGCGAGTTCGATTTCTCGCTCGATTCCGAACCGTTTCTCGTGAAACTTCGCATACACCTAGGCTAACACGTCTCCGACCTACTGGCCGAGTTAGCATACGACCAAGTGTCGTGTCCGACGTGCACGAAGCCCGTGTCCATGTGCGGCCTGTGCGCGTGTGCACAGAATAGTGCACATCGTCATGCACGCGAGACGACGAGTCTAGGGACTCGTGTGTCCCACCACATGTGTCACGATCATGTCCTAGGATAGGTTAGGTATAGGGCTACACGTAGGACACATCGGATCGAGTCCACGTGTCCACACGTGTCGACACGAGGGCCGTGTTAGCGGCGGCTGTGCGCGTGCGTGTGTCGACCCGTGCGGTCGCAATCTCTCACCTGATTCGAATCCAGACAACACGAAACTTGGGGGACGTGTCGAAAAACATTGCCCCCACCTACAAGCCAAGTGGTATGCGGCCACATGGCCTGTGCATCACGCAAACAACACGCGACAGCAGGGCACGCACGCGGCCTACGCGTACAGCATATTCGTGTCCTGTTTGGACACGATCACGTGCCCGGTTCGAAGCACAAACTATGGTGTCATGATCCCTATATCTAGGTCTATCCAAATATATAAATAGTTTTACAAATTATCAAGTTTCAATCCATTGAGTAATTTCATCGAACACCTACGTTGTAGCCCCGATACGTGTTCGATACGCACATCAAACGGACACAATTTTGAACGAAACTAAACTTGCAGGTCGAGGGTACCTAGATGCATGCTCTAAAGAAAAATCAGAATAAACAATAGTAGAACGAGATTTACCTATTGAGAGTTGGAATCTCAATAAAAGGGAATCCTCGAGCGCTTTGACGACCAATTTCTCCCGAGCAAATATCTCCAAATCCTTGCTAGAAATGCTCCAGCAAGTTCTCCTCCTCCCTACGGTCGCAACGCAATTCGTTTGAGGTAAATCGGATGCCGGATGAGAAAGTTAGGATTTTTGGAGAAGAGAGAAACTAGGGTTTGTACTTGTGACGGCTACAAACCAAAGCACAATGATATAAAGGGGGACTGCTATGGCCAACCAAGGGACTTGATAGGGTTAGGGTTTTCTCATGGGCCAATTGCACTCCTCAAGTTGCTAAAAGGCCCATGTCAAAATGGCTAAAAAGGCTAAATGAAAAAATAACTAAAAAATGAATTAAATGATTCTTAAAATAGACAATAATTCTAAATTAAAATATAAAAAGCCAATAATAAATCTAATTAGATTATTAGGCTTCTAATCAAGGTTGACTAGGGTTATACCACCTTCTACTACCAAAACACCAATCAAAGCCACACACCAATCAATTTAATTAATAAAAAAATAAGAAAAATCAAATTAGCACATAATGACTAGAATACCCTTAATTAGAAAAATGAGTGTGACACTCTTTGACTGACTGCCACTTGGTGCAGGCGTAGGACTATACTGCTGCCTATAAATAGGGGCATTCGAGAAGGAATGACTTTGCTCGTTCCTCCTTCGCACACCTTTTTCATGTTCGACCCCGTTTTAGCCTTGGATGGTTGTGAACCTCCTCTTTGGCACATAAGTCGGCTGTTGGTTGTAGATCTCCTCGTTCAGAGAAGTAGTAGTCTTGACAAAGAACTCTTTCAAAGATTTGAGATAATCCTGAGTGTTTGGAGATATGGTTCGATGTGGTTCGAACCTGAACAACATCTTGACTGTGTTCTGCTTCGAGGGTCAAGATGCTGGATTTGGATTGATTGTCATTCCAGACTCGTTCCTCTTCGCACGTCGGACGAGCTGCATAGGAAGCTGTATGAGAGATCTGTGCCGACTGTCCTCGGCCGATTCACATGGCTGAAGATGAGGTAAAGTGGTGCACCCAAGCTTCCTGTGCCTTCTGTCAGCGGCTGATTCACATGGCCAAAGACAAGATCAAGTCGTGCGCCCTCGTTGCCTATGTCTTCTACCAACGACTAATCCATATGGAAGAAGATAAGGTTAAGTGGTGCACCTATACTGACTACGCCTTCCACCATAGTCTCATCCATATGGCGGAAGACAAAGTTAAGTGACGCGCCTATTATAACTGCGCCTGCTGCACATAGATGACTGAAGTGACGCGCCTATGCCATCAGCGATAGAAGAAGTGATGCATCTTAGAGTAGGTCTTTTGGTTGTAATAGATTTCCAATGAATGAAAATCTTTTGTATACGTAATGGATTTTCGATGAAAATCTTATTTATGTAATAGATTTCCAATGAATGAAAAATAGATTTCCAAGGAATGAAAAAACTTTTTCCTTTTTGTTTGTCTTGATATGCCTAATTTAGCCTTGGTGTCTGGCGTATGTTGTTCGCAACGCGTAGAGTATTTTGTTTGAGGACGCACGAATTTCATGCTTCTACACCAGCTTGTCGATGATACAACAAGAAAATGGACAACATAATTTTGATGTGATGTGGATGTAATTCTACGTACCATAAAATATTTTGCTATTATTTCAACGAGAAATCTATTAGGAAACTCATTTTTGGTTCAAGGTAGGTTCATAGACAGAGATACGTACATCTGGTAAGCTTATTTATAGGTTGTTCCATTTGCACAATAGTGGGATAAAATTCCTAACCTCTATAGTCTAGTTTTTGCTCAATGTAACGTGCAAGTCTTGTGAGGAGGTTGGCTTCACGCATTAATGAGCTCTTGAGCATTTGGAATGCTTAGTGTGCTTAACATAAAGCATGGGTAGCATGACACTTTAATAGGATATGACATCTGGGATTATGGATCTATATGATTGTTAGGGGCGGATCCAGATATGTATACTAGGATAGGCTAGAGTGGGTTGGGGTGGGGTAGATCAAGACTAACTCCCACAAAAAACAAAGAAAAACTATAGAGAAAAAAAAGGGAAATTGTGTAAGCCCCTGTTATTTAAATATTTTAAATTAAGTATTTTTAAGTGCAAATGATTATTTTAGCCTTAAAATAATTTATTATAATTATTAGGAAATTTCTAGAATTTTAAACGGTTTTTAAGACTTAAAATATCATTTAGCAAATATTTAAATTATTTTTATAGCAGTTTGTAATTAAATCAAATGTTTTAAATCAAAACTGCAATATTTGATTTGTCTGTGCAAATTAATTTTTGCACAGAACATTGCGGGATAGGTTTTGCAAATTAGGATTTTGCATTTTGCTAAGGCGGTGGTCTGTTTTGCAAAATGAGAATCTAGGAGGGTTTTTCTGCAAAACTGACCCTCGTCGTCGACAGGCCATTGGCCGAACGACGATCGGCCACCGCGACACCGACCTAAACCCCAATTTCTCCACGAAAATCCCAAATTGACCCCCAAAATTTTCCAATAAAACCCTCCAAGTCGAAACCCTAACCCTATTTACTACCACGACCACCGTAGCACCGCCGGCGTGGCAAGCCCGACCAACTTGGTAAGTCGAACCCTAGTTTCTACACAGTTCCATCACTTTGCTGCCATCATCGAGTTCGTCTCGATGAAACGAAGCTTTTGCCCATGTTTTCGACTCACCCCGACACACAGACACGAAGTAATCCTTAGCCCTAGTTCGGATACTACACAAAAACTGGTATGAGCTCTTCCAGTCACACCAGGAGCAGGGGGTGATTTGAGTAAGTGTGCCATATTACCAGTCGATTAGCAACAAGAAAAGAATTCAGAAATAGTATGAGAAGAATTGGGGAAGAACAAGTTGATATTATTGCAGGGGAAATAGGGAAATTGACATGAAATTAGAAGAAGAAGAATGAGAAATATCTCAACAACAGCTAGCTTGTTCTCCTTTCTTACTGCTACTTATAGGCAGTTGCAATTGGCCTGCTAATGGCCTGGTATGGCCTAACAGAATGCCAACTGGTGCTGCCCTGGCCAAACAAGTGACCTGGCTAACGGCAATTAACTGCCAAGCTCTTTACAGTCTGTATTAACAGACTTAACAGAGCTATAATAGAGCTACTCAGAGAGTGAGGCAGTGTGGCCTCTGCATACTGCTAAGGCTTATTGAATGGGCATGCATCAATTGCCCTCTCCTCATTTTGACCTTGTCTCAAGGTCAAAGTGTGGATAATTCTTGATGAAATCTTCATAATGTACCCACTGAGCTTCGTTTTCAGAGCAATCCTTCCATTGAACTAGTAAATCCACAGCTGCTTGTTGCCTTCTCTGCACTAGCCTCCTGTCAAGAACCCAATCTGGTTCCAGTACAGCTTCCTCAATTTGGCTAGGTGGTCCAGCTTGAATGGTCACATTTGGGCTGATATGTTTCTTGAGTTGTGAAACATGGAAGGTGGGATGTATCAGGGATCCTTCAGGAAGTATCAACCTGTAAGCTACTGCCCCTATCTTGGCTGCCACTTGGTAAGGGCCAAAGTATTTTGGGGATAGTTTTTGGGGCCTTCTTTGTGCCACTGAAGATTGCCTATAGGGTTGCAATTTTAAGTAGACCCAATCTCCTGGGTCAAAATTTCTGTCAGTTCTATGTGTGTCCACCATTTTCTTCATCCTGTCTTGTGCCACTTGGAGGTTATCTTTCAATAACTGGAGTGCATTGTCCCTGGATAGGATAGCCTCAGCAACTTCTAAATCTGGAGTGGTGTCAGGTATGTAGGTGAGCAAGTGTGGAGGGGCTCTCCCATATACTGCTTCAAAGGGAGTAGTTTTAGTGGCAGAATGCCAGTTGGTATTAAACCAAAACTCTGCCCACAGTAAGTGTTTACTCCATTCCTTAGGTTTGTGACTGCAGAAACATCTCAAATAGCCTTCTATGCATCTGTTAGTAACTTCAGTTTGACCATCAGTTTGAGGGTGATATGCAGTGCTGTGCTTTAGTTGGGTGCCCTGTATTTTAAAAAATTCTTTCCAAAACTGGCTAGTAAATACAGGATCTCTATCTGAAACCATAGATCTTGGCATTCCATGGAGTTTGAACACTCCTTCTAGAAAGATTTGAGCTACACTGGCTGCTGTATAAGGATGGCTTAGTGCAAATAAGTGTATATATTTGGAGAGCCTATCAACAACAACCATTATAGTTGTTTTGTGATAGCTAGGTGGCAGGCCTTCAATGAAATCCAAGGAGATGTCTTCCCACACTCTGTTTGGTATAGGCAATGGTTGGAGGAGACCTGCAGGGGATAAGTTCTCTCCCTTGTGCCTCTGACATATGTCACATGATCTTATATATGCCTGGACAGTCTTCTTCATTCCCTTCCAATAGCAAACTCTTTTCAGTCTGTGTAAGGTTTTAACAACCCCTGAATGTCCTCCTTGCAACATGTCATGATGTTCTTTCAACATTTCTTTGATAAAGTTGGAATCAGGGTCCATGAAAAGCCTATTTTTGTAATATAGCAGTCCATTTATGAGAGTATATTTGTGAGGGTCAAGTTTACCTTGTTCCCATTTGGCTAACTTCTTCTTGTAGTATTCAGAGATTGCCATTTGTTGTTTGAAATTGTCAATCCAATCTGCAGCTATCACAGTGATAGCAGTAAGTGCAGCTTCCCCCCTCCTTGACAGGCTATCTGCAGCTTCATTTTCCTTCCCTTTTTTGTATTCCACTCTATATTGGTATCCATGGAGCTTGTGGATCCACTTATATTGGGCTTCAGTATGAACTTTTTGTTCCAACAGATGCTTTAGAGATTTGTGATCAGTCTTGATAAGAAAATTCCTTCCCCATAAGTATTGGTGCCATTTTTTTACTGCTAATAATATTGCCAACATTTCTTTCTCATAAGTAGATAGTGTAAGGTTCCTGCCCTTGAGGTGTTGACTGAGATAGGCTATGGGCCTTCCTGCCTGCATCAATACAGCTCCTATTCCCAGACCAGAGGCATCACATTCTAAAGTGAATTCTTCAGAGAAGTTGGGCATTGCTAGAACAGGGGGTTGAGTGAGTACCTGTTTGAGTGTTTCAAAGGCTTCTTGAGCTTTAGCATTCCACAGAAATGAGTTCTTCTTAAGTAGGTCAGTGAGAGGACCTGCTAAGGTTCCATAGCCTTGTACAAAACGTCTGTAGTAACCTGTAAGGCCTAAGAAGCCTCTTAGTTCTTTGAGAGTCTTGGGTGTAGGCCACTCTAAGACTGCTTTAACCTTCTCTTGATCTACTGCCACTCCTTGTCCAGAGATTATGTGCCCCAAATATCCCACTTGTTTCTGTGCAAAGAAACACTTACTTCTTTTTAGCTTCAGTTGGTTGGCTTCTAACTTGCTGAACACTGCCTGTAAGTGCTGGTAATGATCATGAAGGGTGGCACTATAGATGAGAATATCATCAAAAAATACTAGAACAAATTTCCTCAAATACTCTTTGAAGACTGTATTCATCAGTGCTTGAAATGTTGATGGGGCATTAGACAGCCCAAAAGGCATGACAAGGAACTCATAGTGCCCCTCATGAGTCCTGAATGCTGTCTTGTGCACATCTTCTTCTACCATCCTGACTTGATGATAACCTGCTCTTAAATCCAGTTTGGAAAAATAGTGACTACCATGAAGTTCATCAAATAACTCTTCAATAAAGGGAATTGGGTAAGTGTCCTTCACTGTGTTGTAGTTTAGCCTCCTGTAATCAATGCAGAGCCTCCATGAACCATCAGCTTTCTTCACTAAAAGCACAGGTGAGGAGTAAGAACTATTACTAGGCCTTATGACTCCTGTTTGTAGCATTTCTCTAACTTGCCTCTCTATCTCATTTTTCTGCAGGTAAGGATGCCTGTAGGGTCTGTTGCACACTGGGGTTGCTCCAGGAATGAGGGGGATTTTGTGATCAAAAAGTCTTTGTGGGGGTAATGTTGTGGGTTCTTCGAAAAGGTATGCATATTTATGAAGTAGGTTGGTTACTTCAGCTTCTTCTGGTTGAATGGATAGCTTCTGGTCATTCCTTTCCAAGGCACATAATTGAATGAAAAAAAATAAGAATTTTGCCTTAACTCCTTTGCATCAGGCTCTTGCAGGTGATCCTTCTGTGGTTTGACCCCTTGGAGTAGCTTCCTCACCCCTTGTTCTTCAAACTCCATTGTCAGCTCCTGGAAGTTCCAGCTTATGGTGCCCAATGTACTGAGCCAATTAGCTCCTAAGACCACCTGGTAACCTGGGATGGATAATAATAGAAGACTTGCCAGAATTTTGTGCCCTTGACACTCAATGCTCACCCCCTTGCATAGTCCTTTGCTAGACAGTTTATCCCCATTGGCCACTACTACCTCAAATGACTTATTGTCTTGAGGAGTCAACCCCAACCTTTCACAGAAGTTAGAATCAATAAAACTATGGGTGGAACCTGAGTCCACTAATATTAAGACAGGCTTATTTTTGATTCTACCTTGTAGTTTCATAGTAGATTGATGAGTGATACCTGACAATGCTTGCAAGGATATTTGAAACATACTGTTTTGAAGCTCTGGGGAAGTAATTGGGGAAGAAGCTTGGTTGTCAGGTGTACTCTGAAGATCAGCATCCTCACTTCCTTCTTCATCTGCTACTAACATGAAGAGCTTCTTCTCTTTGCACTTATGACCCTTGAACCATTTCTCATCACACAAAAAACATAATCCCATACTCTTCCTCCTCAAGATTTCAGAAGGGGATATAGTTATTCTAGTCTGCCCCCTGTTATTATGGGTGGAAGGTTCAACACTTTGAGAAGATGAATTGTATATGGGTTGCTTCAAGGTTTCTGTACTAATATTGTTTGCTGCAGGGCTATAGGTGGTGGTATTATAGCTTTTGTTAGTATAAGAATTACCTTTGTAATTTCTCTTGATGGCCAGGTTTCTTGCTTCATATAACTTGGAAAGTTGCATAGCTGTCAGGAGTTCAGATGGATTTGCAATTTGCAGTTCATATCTGATATCTTCTTTCAATCCTCCTACATAAGTGCTCACCAAGCAAGATTCAGGTAAGGTTTCAATTTTGTTGGAAAGTTTCTGAAATTGTATATTATACTCTTGCACAGTACTGTCCTGCTTCAATAATTTCAGATCCATCATGTGATCTGTGAACTGTGAGGGCCCAAAATTTCTTCGAATGGATTTGCAGAATTCTTCCCAAGGCATTGTTCCATTCTTGATCTTCATTATCCAGTTCATCCAGTAAGCTGCTGTCCCTTTGAGTTGGACTGAACAGATTTTGAGTTTATCCACTTCAGGAGTGTTGTAGAAATCGAAGTAATTGTTGATTCTCATGATCCACTCCTCCACATCACCTTCCCCATTGAATTCAGGTAATTTCAGCCTAAGTGAAGGTTGTTTGTTGTTGTTTTCATGGTGAGTATTGAAACGTGCAGGGGTGGCTAGCAGTGGTGGGTTGTACATTCCCTGTCCTCCAACTGTTTGATCAGTGGAGAATCCATGAGAAGATCTGGGTGAAGGATTCAAACTCCATGACTGTCCTCCACTAGGTATGGCAGATGGATTGGTTTGATTAATAGCAGTATTTCGAGCAGGAGGCTCAGGAATCCTTTTGGATCTGTTCATTTCTTCCAGCAATTTATCAAACTTACTGTTTAGATCTAGGACAGTACCTGCTAATGCTCCCACCGTGTTCTCCAGAGAGGTGAGTCGATCTTCATCAATGTAACCTCGATCAGAGCCGCCATGGCTCACACTACCTTCTCTGCTTCCTTCTCCCACCGCCTCGAGCGGCTCTGATACCAAATTGGTATGAGCTCTTCCAGTCACACCAGGAGCAGGGGGTGATTTGAGTAAGTGTGCCATATTACCAGTCGATTAGCAACAAGAAAAGAATTCAGAAATAGTATGAGAAGAATTGGGGAAGAACAAGTTGATATTATTGCAGGGGAAATAGGGAAATTGACATGAAATTAGAAGAAGAAGAATGAGAAATATCTCAACAACAGCTAGCTTGTTCTCCTTTCTTACTGCTACTTATAGGCAGTTGCAATTGGCCTGCTAATGGCCTGGTATGGCCTAACAGAATGCCAACTGGTGCTGCCCTGGCCAAACAAGTGACCTGGCTAACGGCAATTAACTGCCAAGCTCTTTACAGTCTGTATTAACAGACTTAACAGAGCTATAATAGAGCTACTCAGAGAGTGAGGCAGTGTGGCCTCTGCATACTGCTAAGGCTTATTGAATGGGCATGCATCACCCTAGTTCGGACACTACACAAAAACTCGTTATGGTGACACGAAAGTGACACCACTGTGTCGAAAATGTCTTAGCGAGCACGTTAGTGTGCTTCGACACAAGTTTTCGTGTCGAAATGGGCTGACACGAGCTCCGAACACAGTCCCGAGTGTCCACGTACTCGGGACACGAAGAAGATGAACCCCCCTTGTTTCTAATTAAGTTTCCTAAACCCCCTCTATTGGACAGCAAGCTCGGCCGACCCCCCTGGTCAGCCGAGTGGTGCTTGAGTCCCTTCCCCCCTGCTGCAGTTGGCCGAGTTCGAGCCCCCCTTTTGTGTGTTGGGTTATTTTTAGTTGTTTTGTTTTGTTTTATAAGTTTATATATATATTTGTGTATATATAAATGTATATAATATTATATATTGTATAAATACATATATAAATACATCCTGTATAATACTATATAAATACTGCATAAATACTAATAATCTGTGGAAATTTGCATTTCATATATTTTGTTTAAACTTACTAAATACTTATATATATATATATATATATATATATATATATATATATATATATATATATATATATATAGTTGTTTTGTTTTGTTTTATAAGTTTATATATATATTTGTGTATATATAAATGTATATAATATTATATATTGTATAAATACATATATAAATACATCCTGTATAATACTATGTAAATACTGCATAAATACTAATAATCTGTGGAAATTTGCATTTTATATATTTTGTTTAAACTTACTAAATACTTATATATATATATATTTTGTATATGTAAATGTATATATATATATATATATATATATATATATATATATATATATATATATATATATATATAAATAATTATGATAAAATAATATTAATATAATGGTTTTCTTTGTGTTTTTGATGAATACCTCATATTAATTTATATATATTTAAATTATGTCATTTAATTCTGTCATTTAAATTTATGTCAATATAAATACAGTGCCTATACTGTAATATGTATTGTTAAATACAGTGCCTATACTGTAATATATAAATAAATACAGTACCTATACTGTAATATGTACGCTCTTAATTTTTGCAATTTAAATTTATTTACTTACATGTATTTAAATTCCGTATTTATTTACGATTTTACGTATTTTGTGCAAACGACCACTCTAAGTCCAAGCCTAGCATGGGTTGATTGGACTTGGGTGAGCCTAAATACATTCAAGGCCTGTACGAGTCATATCGGACTTGATTCATGGCTTTGGGTCCCGTATCTGGACTCCAGTTCAATTTCGTATACGTGGATAAAATATCAAATAATTAATTATTTATTTTTCAGAAATTGTAACTTGCTGTATTTGAATTGTATATGTAATTTAAGTGATAAAAAAATCTGGAAAAAATTTGTATTTAAATACTATGTTAATTTAGCTAATTTATTATAATTTTTACAGGATTTAATTAGTACTTTTGGCATTTTATAAAAATAGGAAAACAGAACTCATTTTCAGGGTACTTATGTTTACTGATTTTTAATAAATATCTATAAGGGTTTATAAATTCCAAAAAAAATAGTATAAATTTCTATAATTAACAGGAATCAATTGGTATATTATTTTATATAAAATAGGACTGTATAACTATCTTAATAATTGTCAGAACAATGTACAATCTGAATAATTAATTAATTAATATTGACTTGTGTGTTTTTGTGGGTTTTTGGGATATTTTAGTATCGGGACCTTATCCTACCTTAGTGTAGAGTTACTACGTGTTGGTATAGATGTCGTAACACCCCACATTAGACTGCTAGAGCATCACTTAGCTAGTATTCTATTAGGAGCCGTATCACACCACTAGTGTAAATATTAAATCATAACTTAGAGACTGAGACTGTATATCATTTTTGACAGGACACCGGATATCTATCGCTTTATATACATACCCTTGCTTTGCACGAGGCAAGTACCTCTACGAATATTATTTACTGCATGTGATAATAACTGTGAATGAATCGTATTAAAATACTGTTTCTTAAAAACTGCAAGTCATGATCTCACCTGCTTTATACTACTCCCAGTATCTTTCACATGTTTTACACTATTCTCGTATCTCTCACATGTTAGAATCTGGGTTATGGGAAAACTGATAGTTGAGTACGTGATCATGCCCCCTTCTCCCGTACGCACGTACCGAGCAAGGTCGCATTCTGTATGCATACCTTGTCGTAGGCCATTACCCCACATTTCTGTACGTATGTGCACCTATACTTGTACACTTGTACGTATGTACATTTTATTTACATGTGCCACAGTACATTGTACACCTATTGACGATCACGTGCCTGTTCCAGTTTTAAACATTACATGTACATCTGTCGCCATGACAAATGTATCCTTGCCATGATAGATTACGATATGCCATAATTTTCTGTTATTACATCTCTGTTTCATGCTCCGTATATTCAGTTTGTAGAATCAGTACTTGCTTCCGTCTTGACAAGATAACGTTGTAGGTATACTTACCGAGGAGGAGTCGCTATGTGATTCCTATTATGGGGTCGCCATCGAGGATCAGGCTTTACCTTACGAGAATGTACCTACGGGAAAACTCGTCTAGTTTGTGTAGTTGCTCTGGACTTTTGAGAGCAGACATGTTTTAGACTATGTATTTTGTTACTGAACCTGTATCCAGTTTTATATTTTGGCTATGTATTCGAAACATATTCATATACTAGATGATTTTGTGTTTGTGATATTTTGACTCAATATGACAAATAGAGATGTTAGCACACTTCGATCTTGTATTGTTTATTTTTAGAACAGCTTACTACGTTTTATCTTAAGCGTAAGTTGGACATGACTCGGCCCGGCCCAACAATTTGGATAACGGATCGTGACAAATTGGGGTAGGCTGGAGCCCTCCCCAAGCTCCACTTGGATCTGCCCTTGATCATCGTAGAACAACACTACATGAGGCTAAGTACTTCATGCTACAGTGGGATGACACCAAATGGTTAATGAGGCATCGGGTTTGGCCCATGTTATTGAGGCATAACATCGCATAGAGGCAAGTAGCCTCATACTTGGAGAGATTATATTCTCAAGAAAAAGAACTCACATATGTGGATGGACAAAGATAAGACCATCTCTTATGAGTAAACTTGTAGACACCATAAATGCATACACAGAAATCGGGTCAGCATATGGCCTTTAACGTGCGACCAAAGGCATAGTTGATGTGTGAGTAGGAGAATTGTAGCTGTAATACTGAATTCAAGACAATCGATTTTGTATCTTACTATAACTCTACCCCCATGCGAAAAGATTTCAGTAGTAAGTGACATCCATCATAATGCATGATATACAGTCACTATGGAGAACACTCCAACTCATGTTAAAATATGTGTAATGATCCGATCTAACTATTCCATTCTGGGACAAACCCGCATATGTGTGTATTTCAATATTTGGTTGATCATTTATTGAATTGTATGCATATGATGTGTTAGCCCAAGTGGTAACTGTAGTGGGAGTTTTATAGGTGGACAAGGTTCAAATCCTGCTATCAACATTCCAAAGGAGCCTTAACTCAAACTTGGATGAAGGACAACATGACTCTTTGATGATGCACTTTGTACTTCGCATGCAGAGTTAGTGTCACAAGATAGCCTCGGCGGGTAGTCTTGCAGGGTATCTGCATGGGCTGCCTCATGGGTAGCCTCGCCGAGAAGCTACACTAGATAGCTTCTCCGAATAGCTTCGTAGGTAGCCATGGAGGCTAAGGGTGCGTTTGGTTACACTTTATAACTCAATTTTTTGAGTTATAATGTGAAAGCAGACCAAAATTCTGTTTGGATGGTCACACTCCAAAAACTAAGTTTAAAAACCAATGTCCCAAAACCATAGTTTAAACGTTACTTTTCAAGTCTTTTGAGATTTTATAGTCGTAGGTTGTTCAGCTTTGTATATCCATTGTTGGGTCTCCTATATGTGGAGAGCACCTGCTCTTGTGGAGAGAGATACTCTTTTGAAGAGAAGAAATATTACATTCTAGCAACCATTTTTTTTTTCTTCAACACTCTAGCACTTGTTCTGGGAAGGAAGACGATACAAGGACTATTCCAGAAGTTCGATTGGCCATGCAACCAAAACTTGTTGGTTCTTTGGAGTGAATCGACGAGCAGAAGGTCGAATCACGCTTTGAACAACGATGATTCTAATCACCCTAGTAGACTTTTATGTTATTTATAGCAAACTTACTTAGGGGGCATTTGGTACACATGATTTTGTTTATTCCCGAATAAATTTAGGGTGAGAAAGTCATTCCCATGTTTGGTTTAGGTTATGAAAAGTTATTTCCAAAAATTGAGAATACTCTGGTAAACAATTTACCCAGAAAACATAAAAATATATCCCTTAAGAATATGTGGGTATCTTTTTCTCGTACAAATTCTTTTTTTTTTGTATTTTTTTGTATTCTTTTTATTTATTTATTTTCTTTTTTTCCGTATTTTTATCCTTTTTCATTTTTTTTACTTTTTAAAGATTTTTTTCCCAGTTTTTTTGTTCTCTTTTCATTCTTTTATTTTATTTTATTTCATTTTTTAAGATTTTTTTTTTTTTTTTGCTGTTTTTCATTTTTTACAGAATTTTGGTTGTTTAGTTGTTTTGATTTTTTTCCCCTTTTTCATCGCTTTTCCCCTTTTTTTTCTTTTTTTTTTTGGGGAAATATTAATATAGTCACCAAATATCAAAATATAATTTTTCAGAAAATTTTATTACCGAAAATTTGATTTTCGAAAATATAAATTTTTTGGCTGTACAGCATTTCACATACCAAATGCCCCCTCAGCGAATATTGCTCATAAATCATTTAGCCGTTTACACTGCTCACAAATACTTTAGCCATTCATACTGCTTGTTACCAAAACAAATTCTGGTTACTCTTTTGGACTTTGTAAGAGCATCTCCAACCCTATTGTGACTTTGGAAAAAAGTTGATGCCACATAGGAATGACAAAATTTTATTCAAAAGTTCTTCTCCAATGCAATTGTCAAGTCAATTGTGAAGCTTATGTGACAAAAATTAAAGAAGACATTGTGAAGTTGATTGTCTTGTTCTAGACAATGCACTTGACAATGTCTTCTCTTCCATGTCATCAATTATGAATAAAAAATATTAGAAAAAAGAAAGAAGATGAGTAGTCTTAAAAGTTGCCTTGGAAGTTGAAAAAAATACTTTTTATTGTCTTCTCAATACTTTTGCATTGGAGAGAGTTTTTCTATCTCATTGTCTTTTGAGATATAATTTTGCCACATAAACAAGACATTGTCTTGTGGCTCATGCCACATAGGAGCCACCTAAGACTCACAACACTTAACAAGACAATAGGGTTGGAGATGCTATAAGTGAATTCAACAATATCACATATACGAGTGCCATCACGCATCACTGACAGAATGCACAGGTAGTACCAGTGCCATCATGATCACTGACAGAATGCACAGAGTGTCCATTTCAAAGTCCATGGACCATGGTGCCGGGGGAGGGGGTTAGGCATAGACACCTGTAATCTCTAGACAAGAATTACTCTCTCAAGGTAAAAATAAGAAATAAATAAATACACCCACCCACCCACAACAAAGTTTTATGAGTATTACAAGAACTACCCATATTCCGAAAATAATTACACTGACCACCCCTCTTTTATGAATTTCACCCTTTTTTTATGAATTTTATAAAACATAAGGGTGGTTAAACTATAAGTGTGATCCGTGTAATTAGTTTCAAGTAGGAATAGCTTCTGTAATAAGTGTAAAACATAAGGACGCAAATTGTCCTAAAAATAATGCATATTTCTGCAAATAGATAGAATCCCTGCCACTCCTTTTGGCAGCATATCTTCTGTTCATCTATTACCCAATCCAATATGATCACTCAGATTATTTCAACCTGTTTTGAAAGATACAGGTCTTAAACTTCTTCAGTATTCCTTCAATCTTTACATAGCACAAGCAGGTCTGAGTTCTGTATTATTAGTTACACAACACAAGCAGCTGACTTCACCAGTATAAACTAGCTATTCTGGGATCAGAACAATGGAACCAGATGTCTTCCTGCCCTCTAAATCAGCATGGACTCGTGCTGCTTCAGATAGAGGGTACGTGTGGTTGATTCGGACACGGAGCACACCAGATGCAACATTAGAGAAGACCTCCCCAGCAGCTTCCAGCAGCTCATCTCGGGTCGCAGTGTAATGCATTATAGATGGCCTGGTCAGGAAGGTCGACTTCAGAGCAAGATCTGACAGTGGGATAGGATCTGGTCTTCCGGATGACTGCCCAAAGCTAACCATGTACCCCCTCGAGGCCAAGCATTTCTGTGAACCCTGCATTTCGTACTTCCCAGTGAGATTCATCACAGATTTCTTGAGTACTAGTCATCTCAACTAGATTTTGGTGTTTTTTGTCTCACCTCTTGTAGTTCCGTTGGATTGATAACAAAGTGTTTCATGAAATAAAATTGATGGAAATTTAAGTAGAAACTCTTGCTTCTCGAGCCAAAACTGAGGATTGTATTTTATGTTTCGAAATAGTTTCACTAGCTAAGGATATTTTATGTATATCAACATTTAAACTCTTTTGATGGCACCAAATAGAAGATTATAGTATGTTGAATAATAAGTTTGGCTGACTCTAGGTTCCAGGGAACTGGCACTATGATGCATTACGTTGATAACATAACAAAGAGAAGAAAATCATATATTTACAGCTTTCCATTTTCTTTTTCATATTTTGAACGGGTATCTCCAATTATCAATTTTTCATCCTAATTAATAAGGCTACATAAAATTATCAAGTTACTCGACTTACTTTGAAAGAGACTTAGAGATGTGAACAATAACTAGATATGTCCAGACCTTAGGATTAGAATATGTGAAATGACATGGTTGCAACTATACCTGGTATGTATCTTTTCCTACGGAATCATAGACAACATTAACTCCTTTGCCGGAGGTTATCTTGTCAACGCTGGTTACAAAGTCTTCCTTTGTATAAATTATGACATGGTGGCATCCATCCTCAGCTGCTTGAACTGCTTTTTCCTCACTCGATACAGTCCCAATAACTGTGGCTCCAAGGGCATTAGCCCATTGGCAAAGAAGTGACCCAACCCCACCAGCAGCAGCATGAACAAGAACAGAGTGTCCTGGTTCAACCTGTATCACAAGCAGAAGTAGCACAAAATAGAGATTCTTGTCAAATCTAAAATGTGTTTATATCATACTAAAAATTTAAGATACATCTTAACAAGAGTATTTGATAATCATAATTCGTCTAGGTTAATAGCTAACAAGCAGAACATGTACCTTAAAACAACGGCGCACAAGCATATGAGCAGTCATGCCCTTCAACATAATTGATGCTGCTGTTTTATAATCAATTGAAGGCGGAACAGGCACCACAGTACTAGCTGGAAGAATTTGTTCTTCTGCGTAAGAACCCATCGGGTTACCAGCATAAGCAACAACATCCCCTATTTTCCTGCCAGTCAGGCCAGGGCCTACAGCAGTCACCACTCCAACTGCTTCCATGCCTGGATTTAGAGATGTTCAGATCATGCAAACAAAAAGGGAAAAAGGAAAAAGCAAAAAAGAAAGAGTAGTACAGAGAAATATCATGTAAGGAGTTAGTAGTATATGGGTTCACCTGAAACTATGACAAGTGGATGGGAAATAAACCTAGCATGTACATTCTAACAAAACTAACTGTAAGAAGCAAACTGTTTAACATCCAGTACTCTACTACTTGCTTCATATATTAACAATATTATTTGTCAACAATAGTTCGACTTAATAATATAAATATATAACCCTCACCGACACTCTAGAGTTTTGGTGTACTGGTATTAACTTTAATAGTATTATTATTTCTTTTAAAGCAGGGTTGATCACAAAGTTCCCTACAAAAAGGTAGCTTTGTGTGAATCAAATGCGAGGTCAAATTTAACCACTGGAAAAGAAAACTTGGGAGAATCTCCTCAAAATAACTAACTAAACCTAGGTTAGTGTTCTATATATTGGTTGTGCTAGTGCTAACTAGCAGCAATGTAAGTGCTGCATTATATGCAGAGTAACAGTATATTAACCTTTTCTATTAAAAATATATCTATTAAAAAAAATTGTAGATACCAAAGTATCTAAAAGTACAACAACGAAGCCCCTATCCCAAATTTTTAGGTTTGACTATTTGCATCCTTTTCTTCCATTTAGCTTGGTTAAGGGGTATGTTGCACATATACTCCTCCAACTGGGTGGTCACACTATCCAAACATTCTCAAAGTATAGATATTATTAAGATCTCCAGTTGAGTCTACGCAATCTAAAGAAATTTATCTCTATGACCAAACAAAATACCTCCCAAGTCCTAGTCTGAAAATTAGCTTTTGACCAAAGAAGTTAAATGCAACATATTACATATCTTAAATGAGCAAAAGGGTAATCTACCCTAAACCAATGAATAGTGTGTTTTTAACTTTTGTAGAAGAATATGTTTATTTATCCTTTTCTAGATAGATCTAGTAATGTCATACATGTTAGCTAGTCTCTAGCACCTTTCTATTTCCTATATAATATTTGCTGAATCTCTCATGAATCATCCATATTATTCTCAATGTACTATTATTTTCTGCGTGGTATCCGCGCAGGATGATCCTAACAGTTCTATCTTCCATCATTCTAGCCATCCATCCATTTAAAAAAAAAAAAAAAAAAAAAAACTAATCATACCCAAGCCTCCATCTTCTCCTCTCCCTCTACCCTTTCTTAAATTCCAACTGTCTAACTCCCAAATCAAATCATCAAATCTCTGACTCTTCTCAACTACTCGTGAAAATGACTCCTTACCTATCAGAACTTAACCCACTACTTCTCCTTCTTCTTCCTCTTCCCAAATCTCTAGCACTCTCTCTCTAAACAAAAAAGAACCCACTGACTCCATCCATTTCAAGCTACTGCTCCCCCAAAACTCATAAACACATGAACCATGCCCATCTCCTTCAAATAACTCCAATCAGCCTTTGTCTTCTCCTCATCCCCTCTATGCTGACGACATCAATCTCGAAGTCTTATCCATAATTTGAGCGCCTCAGTGTTCTAAATTTCGCTAGGCAGAATCGGTGCGGAAGAGGGCCGCCTAGGCGGCCGAACAGTATTTTTTTTTACTTTGAAATTTGAATCCATAATATATATTTGAAATCCAAACATGTTCTAACTTCTAAATCAATAACACAATTCACAAAAAAAATTCAAATTTCAAATTTGAAATTGTTGAACTATGAAATTTAAAATTTTGATGTTCTAAAATCCAAATCCAATCTTAAAACTCAAACAACATATCCACAATACGACTAACTATAAAAATAAAAAAAACCGAACAGCCGCACAAGGCAGCCAGGCCCACCTAGGTGTCGAACATGTCCAATAGGGCTGAAAAGCCGCCTAACAAGACCAAATAAGGGGTTTCAGGTGCAGCGGGTGGTCGCCTAGGCCGAACTTTAGAACAATGGAGCACCTACTTCTCAGATAACAAGCCGCCACCTCAGATCTGGAGCTCTCTCCCTTGTGACCTTGACGAGCTACCACTCGATTGCTTCCATCCAACCGACTGTCGACCCTCAGTACTACTTCAACTTAGCCTCCACCTTCAGCAACCTCACTGAGTCCTAAACCTTCTGAAATGAGCTCATCTACTAACATGTTTTACTCCAGCTGCTCCCACCCTGTCAACCACCCAACGCTGTTGTTCCCGCCAACGACTCGAATCCTCCTCTGAAGCTCATCCTCCTATGCTACCAAAGAGACAAGTGCAACATCCCAACTGTCCAGATCTGCCAAAATCCAGATTATGTTGTCCACTCTTGACAAAGAATACCGAGCAGCCTACTCCCTTGATGCCAAGCTCCCAGATCCACCCAGATCCATGTTATGTTGTTCGCTCTTGACCAAAAATACCGAGCAGTCACCTCGGCCTTGCTTCTAATCATCTTGATTTTTGTTCAGCTATCTTGACCACTCAACATTGCTTACCAACAACGACACCAACTCTAGCCTCGACCAAACCTTCTTGTTTCCCAACTAGCTTCCTCCTCAACCTGGTCGAATTCTCGACACACACCCAATAGTGCCTCAATCAGAGAGCTCCTCCAATATTCCTATGCCTCCAACATTTGCAATCAATAGGCGAACTGCTCTTGTTGTTCTGTATTTGTGATGTAAAAAATAAGGGGAAAAATCCAAGCGTTCCTCGACCTGGTCGAATTTTCAACACACATCCAACATTGCCTCAATCAGCGAGCTCCTCAAATCTTCCTATGCCTCTAACAATTGCAATCGATGAGTGAACTTCTCTTGTTGTTCTTGTTGTTCCCGAAACAGATCTAGATCAAAAACGATCAGAAAACAGAGACCTCCCACAAACAAGTTTGTTGTCTGTTCTGATTAGAACGATCAGAAGCATAAACTTCTCGAAAACAAGTTTGCTCTCTGTTCTGAGTAGAACGATCAGAAGCAGACTTCTCGCAAACAAGTTTGCTCTCTGTTCTGAGTAGAACGATCAGAATCGGAGACTTCTTGCAAACAAGTTTGCTCTTAGTTCCGAGTTCTAGGATTTTGGAGATTCCGGCAAATAAGTTTTCTCTCCAAAAAATCTTTAGAATTTTGGAGATTCCGGTAAACAAGCTTGCTCTTCAAAAGATACTGAAGCCACTGAATACTACTATCCTTTCAGATTATAACTTCCTCTCTCAAATACAAACTGATAGAAAGAGAGCGTTCTTCCTTGCAAACATGTTGCAATAGGGACAGAGCGTATTACAAAATAGAAGCAAAAAGGAGAAGAAGATATAATAAATTATTATTCTTGCTGGGGTGGTAAAGACCACTATTGCTTAAAGCAAAATTCGTCCATCGCGATCTGCTCGCAGTAACCAACAATTTCTCAAAGAACTTCTTGAATGCTTGTAGTCAACTTTTTGTGATTCTAACGGGCTCCCTGGACTCAACGGACTCCCTTTCCTTTTACATTTTTGTGTGTTTTTCCAAAAGGAGGCCAGAGGGCTCTATATATAGAGAGGAAAGATACTTCACCTCTTCTCCTATCAGATGTGGGACTAAAATACCAATACTCAAAAAATGAGTTTGATATTTTAGATCGTCTCGCAATCAGCGAAGTCGTGCGCCAGTCCGCACCTACTCCTGCACACGCGCACATGCATGCACGACGCGCCATTTTGCGCTCATGAGCTCGTGTCCGAGTCTAAGTCCACGTCCGAACGACAAAAAGCAACATGCTTCCTTGAGGAGTTAATCATTTTTTCTTCTAGGAGAACACCTCCACATGGCACCCACATGTGCCCTACCACACCTCATGTGCACACCTCAACACATGCAAAGCATTATATTGAGATACCCACTTGGTGGTGTAGCCGATGTGGGACTATTTTACACTAGTCCAAAGGCAAAAACACCAAAAATCCCCTACATATCTCAATATATGGGTTGAGTGTTCCCCACAGTGACTGTCCATCATGCATTAGGATAGATGTCGCTTCGACTTGAATTTTTTCGCATGGATTAAACAACAATATGATACAAGAATGGACTAAACCTAGAATTATGCACCATAGCTGCAATTCTTTCCACTCATACAATGACATCAACTGCTTCCGGTCGCACATTAAAGGTCTTGTGTCCGCCTGGTTTCGGTGTATGTATATAGAATGTCTACAATCTTACCCTCAAGAGACTACCTATATCTTTTTCCATACACTCTAGGTGAGTTCTTTTAAAGAGTCTTGGCATGAAGCCTTTCGCTTCCTTGCGGTGCTACGCCACTATGACATGACTCAAAGCCGAGACTATACCTCATCTAAGTGTCATATCACTATAGCAAGAGGACCCAACCTCTTTGTAGTGGCAACTTACCCAGCATGAAGTCTTTTGCTTCCTTGCGGTGTTACTCCGTTTTGACATGGCTCGCGAAGCCGAGGCTTTATCCTTTCTTGGTACCTCTTGGTGGTGTCACACCACTGTAACATGAGGTCACCGGCCTCTTTGTAGTGCTGCCTACCACTCTTTATTCTACAACATTAGGCCACTCGCCTATGTGTTGTGCTATGCTGCTGTGACATGGCCTGAAGGCGAGACTTTACCCTTACGAGGTACCTCTTGGTGGTGTCACCCCACTGTAGCACGAAGTACTATGCTCCTTTGTAGTATTGTGCTACCCATGCTTCATGTAGAGCACGCCGGACATTCAAAATGCCCGAGAACCCATTAAGGCTTCCAAGCCATCCTCCCACATGACTTCGTTCTATAAAAAGAACAAATAGTAGAGTTTTGGGTCTGTAAACCCTCAATGTCTCAAAGGACTACCTACTATTCCTGACATTCTTCCAGTCAATGGTTCTCCCTTCAACCAAAAGCTAGATTTCTGATAGATTTCTCATTGAACCAATAGCATAAAACTTTATGGTAGGATTGCAGAGACACAATATCAAAGGTCCGTCAAGCCCATTTCTTACAAAGTCCTTGACTAGCTGGCACTAGAGGCCTTAATGAACGCACCCGTCAGATTCTTCTGACTCTGAACATCACCAACTGTAATGATCCACCAAGGTTGAAAAAATAGCTAGTCGGCCGCTAGTCGGTTCGTGGGGACTACGGATTAATTGGACTACTCGGGGACTAGTCGGTTTAGAATTTTTAATGAATATATATATATATATATATATATATATATATATATATATATATATATATATATATATATATATGTAATATGTTATAAAAATATTTTTAAAAATAATATGTTAATTGTTGAACTTTTAATTATCGCATACTACAGTGCATTTTCTTATTCATTATTTTGCATAAATTTCTATTTCGATAAATATTTAAATAATATGTTAACAACTTACTATTTTGCACGGAGAGTTACAGCCGCATTAGCAAGCAAAAGCAAAAAAAAAGTAACAAGCAAAAATTAAAAAAAGAGCCACAACAACAGTAGCAAAGAGATAACAAAGCAGAAGTAAAAATAAAAAAAGAGTAGGCTAGTCATTTTTTTCAAAAATAAAAAAAGGCAGCAACAAAGTAAAGAGTCGACGACGGCTGCCTTGATGAAGTCGACAGCAGCCCAGATTAGTACCAATTTAGCTAATTTTTTGATGGACCAGCCCCTAATCGAGTCGACGGTGGCCGACAAGTGACTAGTCGGGGACTAGCCCCTAGTCGAGTCGGCGGCGGCCGACTAGCGACTAGTCGGGGACTAGTTGGCCGCCTAGAGGGATTTTTACAACACTGTGATCCACGCTTTATGCGCTCATTCAGTGCCTTGTGCCCTAGACGCACTTCTTATCATTGAAGAGATCAGTTAATGCCACTGCTGCAGCCACCTGATTGTTGCAATAGATCGGCATCACCCAGATTTGTACACCAACCACAGGAAGATCATGACAGGTTGTCGCAATACCTCGACGTCACCCGGATTTGCGCACCAACTACGAAAAGATCATGCCCGATCATCCGAAGCCATTCTGCTTCATTCCCGAAGTTACTCCGCTTCATTTGTTGCAGCTTGATAGTACATAGAACTCAAATTCCATAATGAGAGAAATGCATGCTTCTTCGACTTCCTCGATATAGCAGCACCACCTATGGATCTACTTCTTCGACTTCCTCAATATAGCAGAACCACTCATATAGAAGATGTAACATCTTCTTTCTCTCCTTCTGAGCACCAACTGACATCACTGAAACCTTCTACCCCTTGCAGGGTAACCGCTGTAGTGCATCCTTCTGAATCCCTGAGAGATATCACATCACTCTCTTCAAAGCTTTCCAAAGATCAACACCTGGATTGCTTGTGAACCGACTCGACATGCCTACAGCAAAAGCTATGTCACGCCTGGTGGTACATGTAGCCTACATCAAACTCCATATGATACTTAAGTACACCAATTGTCTGACGCTTCTCCAGGATCTGGCTTCAGCTTTTGATCACACCTGTAAGGAGTATCGATCCCTGGAAGATCATGATATCCATAGCGTGTGAGCAACTTTCTACATAGTGAGCTTGTGACAGAGCAAGCTCAACTCCCATCCGGATTATCTAAATCCCCAGGATGACATCCGTATCTCCCATGTCCTTCATACTGAATCTGGACGTGAGAAACATCTTTGTTCTAGTGACACATCAGTATGTCATCCACATAGAGACAAAAGATGACTCCTCTATCATCAGTGAACTTCGTGTAATCATATTTAACAGTATCGTTGACCCTGTAGCCTTTTGACCTAATAACCTGGTCAAACTTTTCAAGCCACAGATTGGGAGCTTACTTCAAACCGCACATAGAATTCACCAACTTGCAAACTTTGTCTTCAAGATCCTGAACGACAAATCCATCTGGCTGTTGTATGTGAATCTCTCCCGTTATTTCTCTATCCAAAAATACTTTCTAGACATCCATCTGATGATGGAACAACTTATGAATAGCAGTCACGCCAATCGTCATTCTGATAGTTGACATCTTAGCCAATAGAGCATATGTGTCAACCTCACCAATCTCATGTTCTTAAGCAAACCCAGCCAACCAGCCTAGCCTTGAACTCATCATCAATTACTTCAGTCTTCACCTTCTTCTTCTCGAAGATTCGATAGATTTAGCTCCTTCAAGCAGATTAACTAACACCCACTTGTAATTGGATAAATTGGAGTCAATCTTACTATTGACTCATTTCACTAGAAGATCGCATCTCTGGTCTTCATTGCTTCATCAGCCAACATATGATAGGTGATAAAGTCATCTCCGAAGTCTTTCGGCCTTCTCACTCGCTTTGCTAACTGCTTTGCGAATACTGGTTCAAGTGTTGTCTCATCAACGACAACCACCTTCTGGACTACTCCTTTAGAAATACTTGCTTCTTCAGCACCAACAATGTTCTCCGAACATCCGCAAAAAAATTGTTCTTATCCCTAACAAGCTCGTCTTTAAAGAATTTTACGTCGCGAGACTCAATGATTTGAATGATATAATGTCAAAGGATCTCCGAGCGCAGCTTTCAACAGCTTATCCAGAAATACGGACTTCTTGGTCTTCGTTCCTGGCTTTTGAATCTTGATATCTGGAAGCTTCACGTACACCAGACACCACCACACTCGAATGATATTCAAGTCAGGTATGTCTTTAACCAGTGTTCATGAGAATCATAGTCAGATATGCGAACGACACTTTATTCAGCAATAAACGTAGCCGTACACGCAATCTATCCCCAGAAACGTATTGGAAGATCCACAGTGTAGATATCATCATCTCTGAGACCGTCATGATCTTCCTCTCTGAAACTCCTTTGGATTAGAGATACTACGGAGCAGTTGTTTCATAGCCAATTCCATGTTCATAGCAGAATAATGCAAATCCAAAAAAATGATACTCTCCGCCTTCATCAATCCTGAGTATATAACGACACTACAGAGCAGTATTTTATAGTCAATTCCATGTTCATTGTAGCACGATGCAAATCCAAAAAAATGATACTCTCCGTCTCAATCACTTCTGAGTCTCTTGAGTTGTCGACTGACTATATGTTCAACTTCAGTCCTGAAGTCCTTGAACTTCTCGAACGTTCCATCCTTCGACTTGAGGAGACATGCAAACGTGTACTTCGAGAAACATTTAAACCTGGCCTCTGTACACGGATATGTGAGTGTACTAACTCAAGAAGATCTGTACTTTGGTTCAATCGCCTGAGCAGCTTCCTGACAGTCTTTGTCTCTGCACAGACTTCATATCCATGCACCTCCTTACCCCCACATACCGGAGTAAGGCCTAGGATAGACATCTTGAGACTGCTATTACATAGCACAACTCTCAGTTCATTCTTTCACAACTCAATAAGAAAACTCCATTGACATAAGCAGAAGTTTGAACATCCCTTCAGTACTGAACACCTATCCAAACTATATTCCTCACCAAAAAAATCACCATCTGGCTAGTACAAATGTCCATCTTCAAGTCTGTATCGGACAACAGACTTCTTGTGGTCAAGCCCTAGGAAATCTCTAGAACATGCTACGCGTACTCCAGTATCCTTGACATGCCGTGGGTCCCGAACCACTGTCTTGGTCCTCGAATTTTCTGCAAGAAATATGTTCACCATAGAGACCTTCATCACAGCTAGGCTCATCCTAGGTGAACAGCTCCTTCTACAGCACGTATGGCCAGATGCATCAGTGTCCACCCACTAGTCAGCTACCACACTAGATGACTCAACCTGTACATACATAGCAACCAAGTTAAGTAATCAAAACAACCAAGTTTAGCTTTACTTTGCTATTTTGGTCTTGGATTGGATCTGTAATTCTCCTTCAAATGACCCTCCAAGTCACAGCCGTAGCTAACCCTCTCAAGAAGAAGTTGTCTTCATGTAGGATTATTACACTCCTGAAGAATCTTTACGCTTATACAGTCGAAATAATACACATATTCGAGCAAAACCTATACGCCAATCCATGCGCATTATCCAGGCAGTCCCATGCGCCTCATCCAAGCATATCCATGCGCCATATTCGAGCAGACCTACGCGCCAAGATATGCAGCACCCTACGTGCATATACAAATAGCATATTGCAGTCATGCGCAGACTCCACCATACCCATATGTAGTCATGTGCCAAGATCGCCATGCACTGTCATGCTCATAGTTGGAGCAAAACCTATGCACCAAGCCGAGCAGAATTCATGAGCATATGTACGCATAATCTGAATAAAACATATGCGCATCATCTAAGCAGACCCATGCGCATACATATGCATAATCTGAACAGATCTTATGCGCATTATTGAGCTATGCACACAAATACCTTGATCTTCTTCTCAACTGACTTGAGATGCTCCTTGAGAACCTCCTCATCCTCTCTAACATAAATTGCAATCTCCATGCACTATCGACATATCCTATCTGCTATGTAATGTGCATCATCCTCCTTGGATGGTAAGGACCAACACGCATCCAACCATTTGACAAATACCTTTTTCTCATCGAAATGTTGAAAGTGATGTCCATCAATCTCTTAAGTTTATTAAAACTTGTATCGAGAAGGATTGTACAGCACTTCTCCATCTGATCCCGATCTTACTTTGAGATTGTTGTTTCCGAAACAGATCTAGATGGAAGAACGATCAGAAAACAGAGATCTTCTGCAAACAAGTTTACTCTCTGTTATGATTAGAACGATCAGAAGCAGAGACTTCTCACAAACAAGTTTGCTCTCTGTTCTGAGTAAAACGATCAGAAGCAGAGACTTCTTGCAAAAAAATTTGCTCTTTGTTCTGAGTTTCAAGATTTGGGAGATTTCGACAAACAAGTTTTCTCTCCAAACGTTCCTTAGAATTTTGGAGATTCCGACAAACAAGCTTGCTCTCCAAAAGATCCTGAAGCCACTGAATACTATTATCCTTTTATATTACAACTTCCTCTCTCAAATACAAACTGATAGAAAGAGAGCGTTCTTCCTTACAAACGTGTTGTAATTGGGACAAAACGTATTACAAAATAGAAGAAGAAAGGAGATGAAGATATAAAAATTTATTATTCTTGATGGGGTGGTAAAGACTACCGTTGTTCAAAACAAGATTCGTCCACCGCGATCTGCTTTCAAGAACCAGCAAATTCTCAAAGAACTTTTGGAACGCTCGTAGTCAATTTTTTGTGACTCTAACGGGCTCCCTGGACTCAACGGACTCCCTTTCCTTTTATATTTTTGTGTTTTTCCAAAAAGAGGCCGGGGGCTCTATTTATAGAGAGGAAAGAGACTTCGCCTCTTCTCCTATCTGATGTGGGACTAAAATACCAATACTCAAAAAATGAGTTTGATATTTTAGATCCTCCCGCAATCAGCGAAGTCGTGCGCCAGTCCGCACCTACTCCTGCGCACGCGGTCGTACATGCACGACGCGCCATTTTGCACTTGTGAGCCTGTGTCCGAGTCCGCATCCGAGCGACAAAAAACAACATGCTTCCTTGAGCAGTTAATACTTATTCCTTCTAAGAAAACACCCCCATATGGCACCCACATGTGCCCCACCACACCCCATGTGCACACCTCAATACATGCAAAGAATTATACTGAGATACCCACTTGGTGGTATAGCCGATGTAGGTCTATTTTACGCTAGTCCAAAGACAAAAACATCAACAATTCTGTATTTGTGATGCAAAATGGAAAAAAAAAGCACTCCGTCCTCCCGTACCCTCGCTTGCTCAATGCATCGGAACCGTTGATCTAACTATTCATCCTCCTCCTGAAGAAGGATGCTACTCTCTCTCTCTCTCACACACACACACACTCGTAACTCGTACTCTCGCCAGGCAACTCCATCACATTACTCACTTTCTCGTAAGACAACCAAGACTCTCACGTCCATATGGCCATAACTTAGACTCTCCCCCGCCCCCCTAGATGGCTGCAACTCGAACAATCTTTCGCCTCCTAGATGGAGGCAACTCAGACTCTCCTATGTAACCTGATAGCTACTCAGACTCTCACGTGCCTATATGGCTCGTCTTCTAGATGGATGCAACTTATACAATATAGTGCCTCCTAGATGGAGGCAAGTTAGACTCATGTTTCATGATAGCCGCTAATCAGACTCTCATGTGCCCATATGGTCGTAGCTCATACTCTCTCTCCCAGATGACCTTACGTTAGACTCCCATCTAAAAACTGTAAACAATATTTAACAGAAAACTAATAGAATAGAAAACAATTATCCATAAAAATTAAATTATAGTTTTAGAGTGGTGATAGCGGTCGTTAAAGACCAAAGTTCCATAAAGACCTATAGCAGCACTAAAATGACCACTATGGGTGCCACTATGTTCGGTTATTGGCCTGGAGCCTGCACCTTGATAGTGTCTCCACCATACATACTCTATTGCCTCTAAGTCACAATATTTTTTAAAGTGTTCTATTTCTCTCTCTCTCCATGGGTAGATTCTATAGGATTCAACGTTTCTCCTACACGGGGGAGGTGAGATAGCTCTTCATCACCGGCCCCAGGATTTGAGGGCTGTTGAATTTGATCCTATTTCTGGAAGAGTTTTTTTTTTTGGTGAGGTACTTTTGGTTTTCTGGGTGTGACAATCTCAACAGTTGAGATCGTTGCAAGTTCTCTCCTCTACGAGTTCTGTAGGAGAGAGGGGATCCAAATCCTCTTCTATGTTACTACCTCCCATGATTCATTCATACCTAAACACCTTGATTTGACAATATATAGGGACATCAACTTAATTGGTGTTTCCTTATGTCAACAAATGGTCAAAATAAGCAGATATATGGTACTTGTAGCAGCTTATGTTCGATGAGTGATCCGAACCACTTGGGTAGAGCGACTCCCTCACTTATCTATCCTTACAATTACCATCTCTCTTTTTTTCTTCATTTGTGAAATCAAGACCATTATCCTACATTTATAATTTGTTCCCTTAATGAACCCAAAAGAAACCTCTCAACTAATCTTGTTTTTCATCCCTAGGTTGATGGTATAAAGGGCTGATTGGTTCGACGAAGTGGGGCAAAGTGGAAAATCCGGAAAAGCGATATTATGTGTATGCATATTTTTCCAATTCCTTCGTTTGGGTGCTTTGAAGAAGGGGAGGTTAGAAGTGGAAAATACTAAGGTTTGATGTTTGAATGGTTGTTGAAGTGTAACTTTTTGTAGTTCTTATGATTTGAAAAGTGTTAAAGTAAAGAGGAAGTCGTCCTCCAACCAAACGCGCACAAAACCACTTCGGAGAAAGAAAAAAAAAAACTCCCATGTCAAAATGAGGATTTAGTGGCCAACAAGATTTATTGTTGATGTCACTTCACAATAAATCTTGTCTGCAAAGCAAACCCGTGAAGCGGTCCCAAATCCGGATTCATGCCACATCCCTTCCCCAAATCCGCAAACCAAACAGCCCCTAAACCCCGGGACCCTACATAAGAAACCTCAGAATTTCCTTACATGCCCTAAACCAAACCAACTTCTGACAGTCTTTTAGGTGCTCGATCATCTATGCTTTATAGTATCGAAAAACAACTTGCTACTGATTCCTATTGCCAGAGTTTACGAGTTCATACCGGGAGTAAAAGGCATCTGGGCCGGGTAGACTCCTCTCCGGAAATATACGTCGATGAAGTTGACACCGATCGCCTTGTTCTTCACTCGGATCTCTCCGTCCTTGGGCTCTCCTATCTCCACATCCTCCCACTTCAAAACCTTCACGAAAAAACAATAAAAAAAAAATTTTTGATCAAGAAATCAAGAAACATCAAGAATCGGCAGAAGAAGAGGAGGAGAAATAGATCACCTCTGGGCCGCCGAGCTCGTGGACTCTGATGGCCTTCACCATTTTAACTGATGAGGAGGAGGAGGAGGCGGCTGCTGCTGCTCTGACACTGACTGACCTTGAAGTGAGAGAGTATCTGTGGGATCTTGATGGCGTCAGAAGACGCAGTGGATTTTGGTGACAACAAGGCCCTAAGAATGGGATATTATGTGTTCGGTTTAGCAAGACTCTAAGCATGGTCACAGCTCTCTTAGCCTTTTTTTTTTTTTTTGGGGGGGGAGGGGTGTGGGGGTGGTTTAGCAAGACTCTAAGCATGGTCACAGCTCTCTTAGTTTTTTTTTTTTTTTTTTTTTTTTTGGGGGGGAGGGGGGGTTAAATTGTCAGTGTCGGGGCACAATTTTTCGATGGAAAACTGAGGATTCGTAACAATTGTAAAAACAATCGTTATTACGTAACACTTCACAGAAGGTACGTAACAGAAATTCCTCTAATGCAACACTTCACAGAAGGTGCACAGATTTCTACCAACGCATACGCTTCACCAAAGGTGCGCTAATAGAATTCTGATAAACGATTGCAACACTTCACAAAAGGTGCACAGATTTCTACCAACGCATACTCTTCACCGAAAGTGCGTTAATAGAATTCTGATAAACGAAGAAGGTGACAGGCGAAAGATGGAAAAACTCCTGCTGGGGTGAATGATCACCGTTGCTCAAAGCTCTATTCGTCCCAGACGAATAGCTTCCAGGAACCAGCAAGTTCGTCGGAGAACTTGGAACACTCTTGCTCTTCTGACTCCTCGGATGAACACGAACTCCCGTGCAAAACTCAACGCTGGTACAATATCTCTCTTCTCTCTCACAGCTTCTAAGCACTTGTAAACTTTCTGTCTACTACTTGTGTATTAGTTCCCTTCTGTGAGAGAGAAGGAGGAGACCTTATATAGGCCCCTGCAACAACTGACCGGTTAGCACAATGTTAGGGACGTGGTAATAACCACCCCGAACATTAAACAACCGCTCAGAACATGCAAAGACACGTTCTGCCGCAAGTTGCGCCACTCGCGTAACCAGCGTGATTTGCACTTTACGCACACAACCATTTTACGCAACCTGCGCACACTACGCACTCTACGCACACTGCGTACGCTGCGCACACTGCGCACTCTACGCATGTTGTGCACGCTGAGCACACTGCGCGTACTGAGCTGCGTACTGGACTGCATAACTGGGCCAGCGTAACTGGGCTCGCGTAACGGGCCGCGTAACGTGGTCGCGCAAGTGGCTCGCGCAACGAGCGCAACTTAAGCGCACTATGCGCCTAGCGACGATTCTGACGTGCTAAGTGCAAAGTGCGCCAACAAAATGCCACATTACGCCTCATGAGCCCTTGAGCCCGATTCCGATCCCGAGCCCGAGCCCGAGTCCGAGTCTGAGTCCGAGTCGCTAAGCCCCTTCGGGGCTTAGCTCCCATGGAAATAAATTTTCCAAGAACAAAAAGCATGAATGCTTTCAATTGTTGATTTAGCCTTTTTTTCATTAGAAAAATAATCCCACATGGCACACCCATGTGCACCTCCACACCACATGTGCATCTCTAAACTAGCAAAGCTAATATATAGAGATACAAGTCCTTTGGTCTAGCCGATGTGGGACTAAAATTCTCTTTGAAAAAGACCAAAATCCAACAATCCTCCACATATCTCTATTTATGAGTATAAGTGTTCCCCACAGTAACTGTCCATCATGCATTAGGAGAGATGTCGCTGACGACTTGAATCTTCTCGCATGGTTCAAACAACAGACTATAATACAAGAATGGACTAAGCCTTGAATTTTGCATCATAGCTGAAATTTTTTTTCCACTCACGTAATGTAGTTACATGTGCTTCTGGCTACACATTAAAGGCCCTATGCCAGCCTGGTTTCAGTGTATAATTTTGGGCGTCTACAAGTTTACCCTCAAGAGACGGCCTGATATCTCTTTGTCCATACACTATAGGTGAGTTCATTATAAAGAGACATGGCATGAAGCGCTATGCGCTTCCCTTGCGGTGCTACGTCGCTATAACATGGCTTAAAGCCGAGGCCTTACCCCGTACCGGGAACCTCATCGCAGTGTCATACTACTATAGCATGAGGCAACCGCCTCTTTGTAGTGCCAAACTACCCAGCATGAAGCCTTAGGCTCCCTTGCGGTGTTATGCCGCAACGACATGACTTGCAAGGCCGAGGCTTTATCCCTAACTGGGTACCTCATCGTGGTGTCGTGCCACTGTAACATGAATAACTCCTCCTCTTTGTAGTGCTGACTACACCCCTCTTTATTTTTAACATACAACATTAGGCTAACTGCCTATTTGCGGTGCTACACCGCTGTGACTTGGCCTGCAAAGCCGAGGCTTTATCCTATTCCTGGACAGCACCCCACATATAGGAACCTCATCATAGAGTCACCCCACTGTAGCATGGAGTTTCACTCCTTGTAGTGCTGCTCTACCGTGCTTCCTGTAAAGCACACCAGGCATTCACTCTGCCTGAGAACTCATTAAGGCAATTAAGCCAACCTTCCCACAGGAACCGTTTTCTGCAGAAAACAACAGTAGACAATAGTGGTTATAGGTCCGTAACCTCTCCATGCCCAATAGAACATGTACCCACTGTTTCTGATATTCTTCCAGTTAATGGTCCTCCCTTGAACCAAAAGCTAGACGCCTAGTAGATAAATCCTTAAACTAATAGCATAAAACTTTATGGTAGGAATACAATAACTAATATCAAAATGCCTTCAAGCCCATTTTACATGCTGAGTCATCGACCAGCTGGCGCTTGAGGCCCTTGGTGAACAGATCCGCCAGGTTTTCCTGACTCCGAACATCAATCACTGCAATTACACCTCTCTTAATAAGATCGTGTACTATCATGTGCTTTAACCGCACAGTCCTCTTCTTTCCGTTGAAGAGGTCATTTGATGCCACCACCGCAGTCGCCTGGTTGTCGCAATATATCGGTATTACCGGTATTTGTGCCCCAACTACTGAAAGATCATACATGAGCTCCCGAAAGCCATTCTGCTTCCTCGGCTGCGGTATCAAGTGCAAAGAACTCAGATTCTATGGATGACCGCGAGAGTATTGTCTGCTTCTTCGACTTCCATGATATAGCAGCTCCACCCATTGTGAAAATATATCCACCTATGGACCTCTCGCTCTCCAAATCTGAGCACCAGCTGGCATCACTGAAGCCTTCCACTACCTGCGGATCTCCACTGTAGTACAGTGCATATGTCTGAGTCTTCTTGAGATATCTCATAACCCGTTTCACAGCCTTCCAGTGTTCAACACCAGGGTTGCTCGTGAAACGACTCAGCATTCCCACGGCGAAAGCTATGTCAGGCCTTGTGGCAGTAGTAGCATACATCAAAATCTCGATTACGCTTGCATACTCCAGCTGCCTGACACTTTCCCCTGAATTAGGCTTCAGCTTCAGATCACACCTGTACGGCGTATCGATCCCTGGAAGATCCCGATACCCATAACGAACGATCATTTTCTTAATATAATGAGACTGTGACAGCGCTAGTCCAGTGTCTGTCCGGATGATCTTGATCCCTAAGATCACATCAGCTTCCTCCAAGTCCTTCATACTGAACTTGCTCGAGATGAACCTCTTTGTCTCTATGACACAGCTCATATCCGTACCTAGGATAAGCATGTCGTCCACATACAGACAAACGATCACACCTCTTCCATCAGCGAACTTCGTGTAAATACACTTGTCCGTCTCGTTGACCATGTAGCCATTTGACCTTATAACCTTGTCAAATTTCTCATGCCACATCTTGGGAGCCTGTTTAAGACCGTACAAAGATTTTACCAACTTGCAGACTTTGTCTTCAAGACCCTTGACGACAAATCCCTCTGGTTGTTGCATGTATATCTCTTCGGTCAGCTCGCCATTTAGGAAAGCCATTTTGACATCCATCTGATGTATCACCATCTTATGTATTGCTGCAAGAGCAATCAACATCCTGATGGTGGTCATCCGGGCAACTGGAGCATACGTGTCAAAGTAGTCAATCCCTTGCTTCTGAGAAAACCCCTTGGCTACCAACCTAGCCTTGAACTTGTCAATAGTTCCGTCTGCTTTCATCTTCTTCTTGAAGATCCATTTGCATCCGATGGGTTTCGCTCCTTCAGGAAGATCAACCAACACCCAAGTGTTATTTGAGGTGATGGAATCAATTTTATTGTCAATCGCCTCCTTCCAGAAAATTGCGTCTCTGGTCTTCATCGCCTCATCATAGGTAAGCGGATCTGCTTTCACATGATAGGTGACAAAGTTACTTCCGAAGTCCTTCGGCCTCCTCATACGCTTAGCTGCGGCTCAACTTGTTCTGGTTCAATCGTTGTTTCAACAACATCTTCTTGGACCACATCTTCATTAAAGACTTCAGTTTGCTGCGTACCCTCATTGTTCTTCGGTACATCCGCAAGAACAATATTCTTGTGCCTTGTAAATTTGTCTTCAAAATATTCTGCGTCGCGAGATTCAGTGATATGATTTGACTCAATATCAAGAAATCTCCGAGCATCACTCTTCTCGGCATATCCCAAGAAGATCGTCTTAGTAGTCCTTGTCCCAAGCTTCTGAATCTTCAGATCTGGAAGCTTGACATATGCCAGACACCCCCACACTCGAATAATATTCAAGTTAGGTCTGACATTGAACCAGAGTTCATGAGGAGTAACGTCTGAAGTTGTATGAGGCACTCTATTTAGAATAAAAGTGGCCGTCAATGCAGCTTCTCCCCAGTAGTACTTAGGAAGGCCAGCAGTCAACAATATTGAGTTAATCATTTCTATTAACATTTTGTTCTTCCTCTCTGCTACTCCGTTTGATTGAGGAGATTACTGAGCCATAGTCTCATTGAAAATTCCATGTTCTTTGCAGAACGATGCGAATTCATGAGACCTATACTCCCCACCTCGATCACTTCTTATTCTTTTGAGTTGTTGTCCAGTCTGCCGCTCAGCTTCGGCTCTGAACTTCTTGAACTTCTCGAATGCTTCGTCCTTAGCCTTCAACAAGTAGACGAAAGCATACTTTGAGAAGTCATCGATGAAGGTTATAAAATACTTCATCCCGGCATTTGTAGAGAACTATTTGAAGTCACAGATATCGGAGTGTACCAACTCCAGAAGATCTGTACTTCGATTAACCCGAGGAAAGGGTTTCCTTGTAATCTTTGTTTGAGCACAAACTTCACATTTCTCTACCTTACCCCCATATTTGGAGATAAGTCATAGACTAGACATTCTGTTTATTCGTTTATAATGAACATGTCCTAGCCTATTATGCCATAACTCAAGAGTATAAGCAGAAGGAGTGACTTCATTAATTACATTAATTACATTGGACTGATTTACAAGCTGAATTTTGAACATTCTTTTGGTATAAAAAGCTTTTTCGAAATATGTTTCCTTGATAGACATCACCATCTGGCCAGCATTGATGTCCATCCTGAGGCCTGCGTTGTAGAGTAGGCCTCCTAAGATCAGGTTCTTGGCGATAGCAGGTACGTGCTTCACGCCTTGAAGCGTAAGAGACTTCCCCGAAGTCAACTTCAACACCACCGTCCCGATCTCGAGCACTTCAGCTTGTGCTTGGTTCGCCACTATAACCACATCAGAAGTAGGGGTGTAGGTGGTGAACCACTCCTTGCTGGAGCAAATATGGCAGGTAGCTCCAGTGTCTACCCACCAGTCAGCATCAGTTTCTACCGCATCAACCTGCGCAATCATAGCAACAACATCAGTGATCATAGTAACCTTACTAGGCTCTCCATGCTCCGATTGCTTGGCTTTTGCTTTACACTCATTCTTAAAGTGGCCATTCTTGCCACACTTGAAGCAAGGCATTTAAGACTTTGGCTTCTTTTTCTTGAAAAAAGTTCACTTGACTTTTAGATTGTCAGGGTCCTTCTTCTTGCTGTGGGAAGCCGCCTGCTTTTTCCTTGGTTCCTTGGTATGAACCAATTGGCGTTAGCCAATTGCTTGGACAGTGCGTCCACCTTCAGTTGAGCCCGTATCTGGTCCTCAACATAGATTTCCTACAGGAGATCTTCAAGGGTGATCTCCAACTTCTTCCTATGCATGTTTGCATAGAACTTGCTCCACCTAGCGGGGAGCTTTGAGACAATCCCTCCAACAACAAACTTGTCGGGGAGGGGCATCGCCTCGTCTTCTAGCTTCTGTCGCAGTTTCAGAAATTCCTTTACCTGCGGCAGCATAGACTTTTCGTCCTCAAAGAACCACTTGTGATATCTTTCAACCACAAAGATTTTACTGCGGTTCTTGTCTTCTTCGTAGAGTTTTTCTAGAGACTCCCATATGTCTCTAGCGATAGTCTTTTTAGAATAGGATTCTGCAAGGAAATCTTCCATAGCATTTAGAATAAGCAGCCTGCAAATACTATTTTCCGTTCTCCATTTTGATTGAAGCTTAGTAGCCGCGGTGATTGCGGCAGCAGATCCAACATCTGGAATAGTAGGTTCTTCCTCCAGAAGTACGTGATCTACGTCTTTGAGTTGAAGGGTGAGATAAACCTTCCTCTTCCAGACTTGGTAATGTTCTCCATCAAACTTTTCTAACTTACAAAAGTCAGAATTGAAGAGTGAAACATTAACGTTTTCCATCGTAGCGATAAAGCTTTGAGATTGTTAGTGCCGGGGCATAATTTTTTGATTGAAAACTGAGGATTCGTAACAAATGTTAAAACAATCGTTATTACGTAACACTTCAGAGAAGGTACGTAACAGAAATTCTTCTAATACAATACTTCACAGAAGGTGCACAGATTTCTACCAACGCATACGCTTCACCAAAGGTGCGCTAATAGAATTCTGATAAACGATTGCAACACTTCACAGAAGGTGCATAGATTTCTACCAACGCATACGCTTCACCGAAGGTGCGCTAATAGAATTCTGATAAACGAAGAAGGTGATAGGCGAAAGATGGAAAAACTCCTGCTGGGGTGAATGATCACCGTTGCTCAAAGCTTTATTCGTCCCAGACGAATAGCTTCCAGGAACCAGCAAGTTCGTCGGAGAACTTAGAACACTCTTGCTCTTCTGACTCCTCGGATGAACACGAACTCCCGTACAAAACTCAACGCTGGTACAATACCTCTCTTCTCTCTCACAGCTTTTAAGCACTTGTAAACTTTCTGTCTACTACTTGTGTATTAGTTATCTTCTGTGAGAGAGAAGGAGGAGACCTTATATAGGCCCCTGCAACAACTGCCCGGTTAGTATAATGTTAGGGACGTGGTAATAACCACCCCGAACATGGAGCAACCGCTCAAAACATGCAAAAATACGTTCTGCCGCAAGTTACACCACTCGCGTAACCAGCGTGATTTGTACTTTACGCACACAACCATTTTACGCAACCTGCGCACACTACGTACTCTACGCACACTGCGTACGCTGCGCACACTGCGCACTCTACGCATATTGGGCTGCGTAACTGGGCTGTGTAACTGGGCTCGCATAGCTGGGCTCGCGTAACGTGGTCGCACAAGTGGCTCGTACAACGAGCGCAACTTAAGCGCACTATGCGCCTAGCGACGATGCTAATGTGCTAAGTGCAAAGTGCGCCAACAAAACGCCATATTACGTCTCATGAGCCCTTGAGCCTGAATCAGATCCCGAGCCCGAGCCCGAGCCCGAGTCCGAGTCCGAGTCGCTAAGCCTCTTCAGGGCTTAGCTCCCATGGAAATAAATTTCCCAAGAGCAAAAAGCATGAATGCTTTCAATTGTTGATTTAGCCTTTTTTCCATTAAAAAAATAACCCCACATGGCACACCCATGTGCACCTCCATACCACATGTGCATCTCTAAACTAGCAAAGCTAATATATAGAGATACAAGTCCTTTGGTCTAGCCGATGTGGGACTAAAATTCTCTTTGGAAAAGACCAAAACCCAACATAAATACCCTAAGAATGAGATTTTGTTGACAACAAGACCCTAATTTATTCATTTTCTATATTTGGTTCGCATAATCATCACGTTGGGAAAAAAAATTATTTATTTCACATGTTTGTTTAGCATAATCATGACATTTGAAAAACAAAATTATTTATTTTACACTAGTAAATACTCGTCCGTTGTATGTAAAATAATGATATTATTTAATTATAATCAAACACCTCTTCTAACACAAGTTGTTAAGGCGGGAGGTATTCTTCTTGGTTGCTTGAGTTTCTCAAGTTGTTATATTTAACAAAGGGTAAAGTGCATTTAAACCCTCCTTAGATGTCACGAAAATGCAAATAAAGAATCGCTGATCCGAAAAAGACAGTCCGTTACAAAAATGCTCAAATCACCCCCCCTCGCTGTTAAAATCCGTTAAAATATTTTAACAAATTTATTTATTTATTTGAATTTCTTAACATAATTTAAATATTTTAAAATTAATAAGTGATGATATACATACTACTTAGACGGCTCACTTTTGAGCCGTTTTGAAGTCTCATTATAATGGTAGAGATGTTTCGTTAGCAGAATCATGACGTTGGAAAAGAAAAGTTATTCATTTTCAAGATTTGCAGAATCATGACGTTGGTACAGTAATTAATGTTTTCGACATTGGTAAAGAGAAGTTACTCATTTCCAAGGTACGCAGAATCATGAAGTTGAAAAAGGAAAGTTATTCATTTTCTATGTTTGGATGCCAAAGGAATCGAGGAGGAAAAGAAAGTGATTCACAATTTTAAAAATAGGAGAAAAATGATTCCCTCTACCCACCCGAGGATTCACTTTCCCATAATAAGTATTCACTTTGTTTGCCATTTTTTTGGCATTTCCAAATACCGGAAAGAAAAATTAATGAAAATTGTAATTTTTCAATAAAAAGGAAAGAAAAAGGAATTGATTACCTTTTCTTTCCGCGAACCAAACGAGACCTAAGGTCATCTCCAATGGGGGTTTCTCTCCCCTATTTCTATAGTAGAAACCCCTTTTAAAAAAGAAAAAAGTTCTCCAACCATGATTTCTATCTCAATTTTCATCCTATGTAGCAGTGATATAGGATGAAAAAATTCTATGTTCTATATATAGAAACTTTACATTGCTCATAGCAATTAATATTAGGATCAAGTGCCTAAATAGACATCCCCTGTGGTTGTCGATGGGAACCCCCCAGATGAGGGTCTCCTTGCAATACTGGCCGAGATGGCCGGGCTGGAAAAGCCTGTCTTCTTTTCTCCCTTGCCAGGAGGAACCTTTTGAGTTGGATTACAGGAGGCGAAAGGAAACTTCTTGTCCCCTGGAATTTGCACCTGCCTCTTGAGTTGTTGTCGGACAGGTGCTGGCTGTTGTAGTCATCGAAAAACTGACTGCCGACCTTCAGGTGCTGCTGATTTGTCGCAGCAGCAATTGATGATGACTCGGGTGCAATGACGTCCCGAGAGGGACTCATTGCATGCCATGCCAAGGCTGCCACCTTGCGTTTGTGAGTAATCACCTCACGCAAGTCGGTAGCAAGCTGATCTACCTTTGCACCAAACTTGTGGACTCGGGAATCTCGAGCGCACGGGTACTTATGTATCGTGTTTGCTCCCTGACAACACTTGCTCTGGATCGTTGGAGGGAGACTTTAAAGACCCACCCTGCCCGTTAGCCCTGGGGGACTGGACGCGGGTGGTTCTGTACAACTTTCCATCAGGAGCCCGTGTAACAGTTAACGGGGCCCGCTGACAGTCAGCAACTTAGACAGTTAACTGGGCTTGTTCGGCCCGCACTGCCCTAGACGTTTTTGACTTAGCGCCAAAAGGTGCATAGTAAAAAGAGTCCAGATTGATACATTCCACATTCTCAATGGGCCGCATGGAGTCGAGCCCGCATGAGAGACGGTTGAACACCGAGCTTCTGACAGGGCCGCATGAGGCATCCTATTTGAGGTCAGAATTGGTTGCCGCATGGGCTGTCTTCCTGCGGCCAGTGTCAGCCCCTGTTTTTCAAATTTTGGTTTAATTAGTGTTAATTAGATGTTAATGACCTATTTAGCTTTAAAATAATTTATTATAATTATTGGGAATTTTTTTAGAATTTTTAAATAATTTTAAATCAGTTTTAATTACTAAAAATATAAGTTTACAATTTTATAAAATATTTTAATTGAGTTTTGCAATTATTTAGATTGTTTAATTACTATTTGCAATTTCCTAAATGTTCTATGCAAATTTCTTTTGCATATAAACCGAGCGGGAGGGGATTTGCAAATTCAATTTTGCATTAGTTAATGGGAAGGACCAAACTGTTATTTCCTAAAATATAGGGACCTAACTGCTAAACCGCCGTCACCCCCCACGTTCCTACCTGCCCCCGACGACCGTCGATGAGCGGCGACTGCCACCGCACGGCCGACCTAACCTATTTCAACCGACCTACCCCCTCTATAAAAACTCCCCGACCCCGAAACCCTAACCCTAGACTAATTTCCAACCACCCCAGACCCTTCTTCCCCGACGAGAACCCTAACCCTAACCCTAACTCCGGCGACCCCCAGCGCCACCTCACAGCCGCCTACACCACCCCCAACCGTCACCACCGAGTTCGCCGAGGCCAGGCGAGTGCAGCGCCACCCGAGCGCCACGACGACGATGCCTCTAGCCGCCGTCAGCACCCTCCACAACCCCTAGCTCGACCGGACACGTAGGTAGCAGCTCTAAAAACCGTTTCGTGCGTGTCCCAATCTCACCTATGTGACTCGCCAGGACACGAGCAACACGATGGTAAGTCAGGACACGGCTGACTTGGGTCGTGCGTGTCGTGCATGGCCAAGACACGGGGACTCAGCCATTCTTCGTGTCCCTAACAGTCAGGACACAAAGTTTGGGCTATCGGGTCAAAACCCGCTAACCAAAAATCTAACTTAAAATTAACTCTAACCTATTCCCTAACACATGACTCGGATTGACCCCCTGGCCAGCCCGAGCGCGCTGAGACCCGACCCCTTTGCCTGACCCGAGTTCGAGCCCCCCTTCTTTCTTTTTGGTTTTGTTTTGGTTTAGTTATTTTATTATATTTATATATGCATATGTATTTATGTATGTATATATATATATATATATATATATATATATATATATATATTATATTTTTTTTAAAAAAAAATATATATATATATATTATTATATATATACTATTATATATATATGTATACAATATTTGTATATATATATATATATATATATATATATATATATATATATATATATATATATATATATTTTATATTTAGTATTTCTTATATATATATATACATGTATATTTATTATATATATATATCCATTATATATATATATAAATATACATATATATATATATATATATATATATATATATAAAATACTAAATATAATATATATATATAAAAATAAAAAATAAAAATATATATATATATATATATATTTTATATATATACATATATATATATATATATATATATATATATATATATATATATATATATATATATATATATATATATATATATATATATAAATATTGTTGTTGTATATTTATATATGTATTTCAAATTCTACTTTGTACAAAATACTATTGTGCATATATAAAATATATATATATATATATATATATATATATATATATATATATATATATATATATATATATATATATATGTATGTATGTATGTATATATATAAATATTGTTGTTGTATATTTATATATGTATTTCAAATTCTACTTTGTACAAAATACTATTGTGCATAAATTCACAAGTCATTTTTATTATTTAAATTGTGACTTGTATATTTTAGCACTTTAAAAATATATTTATGTATATAAATTACTGCTTTTTATTGATTATGACCAATTGATGTCCAAGCCTAGCATGAATTTTTGGGCCCAATTATGTCTAATACATTCAGAGTCTGTACAAGTCATATTGGACTTGATTCATGGCTCTGGGTCCTGTATCTGGACTTCGGTTCAATTTCGAATACATGGACAAAATAGTAAATAATTAATTAATTATTTTCTAGAAAGTATTACTTGCTATTTTTGAATTTATATATATATTTTAAGTGCTATAAAAATCTGGAAAAAATTGTATTTAAATACTATGTTAATTTAGACAATTTATTATAATTTTTTTTAGCATTTAATAAGTACTTTTTGTATTTTATAAAAATAGGAAAACAGAACTCATTTTCAGTATATATATGTTTGTTGATTTTTAATAAATATCTATGAGGGTTTATAATTTCCAGAAAAATTAGTATAAATTTCTATAATTAATAAGGATCATTTTGGTACTTTATTTTATGTAAAATTGAGCTTTTTGTCTATCTCAAAAAATTGTTATAATACAGTGTACAGTTTGATTTATTTATTGAATAATTACGATTTTCAATGTTTCGTGTTGTTTTGAGTTATAGACATATTGGACCTCACCCCGCACTAGTGTAAAGGCCCTCGAAAGTTAGTTTGGGTATTGTGTCACCCTACATTGGTCTCCTATGCTAAAGTCACCATTTGGCTAGGTGTCCAGTCAGAAAGTTGTGTTGCACCACTAGTGTTTTAGTGTTTAACTTAGTGTAAAAACTAAGTTTATGTATTTATTTCTACAGTGATGAGTTACCAGGCATCTATAGCATTTTTATCGCTGTTTTGCTTTGCTAAAGGCAAGTACGTCTACAAACTTTACATACTGTTACAACAATGAACTGCGAATCCAACTATGTTAAATGTTGATCCTTGGGGTAGCAAGTTAAATCTTTACATGTTGTACTTTCAGTCACTACCATACTTAGAACAGTCTTTATATATCTCTCACATGATTAGAATCTGGGTTATGGGAAAACTGATAGTAGAGTACGTGATCATGCCCCTTCTCCATACGTATGTACCGAGCAAAGTTTCATTTTATATGATTACTTCGCCGTAGGCTTTATCTCAAAGAGAATTTGTGCGTATGTACATCTATCGCCGTATCACTTGTACGAAAGTACATTTCATTATGTGCCTCTGTACATTGTACACCTATTGACGATCACGTACCTGCTACAGTTTTAAATATTACATATACATCTGTCTATATGACATATGTGTTCTTGCCATGATAGATTATGAGATGCCATGATTCCAGTTTATTCCTCTTATGTTCATTTCATGTTTCGTATATTAGTTTGCTAGAAACAGTACTTGCTTCCGTCCTGACAGGATAACGTTGTAGGTTTACTTACTGAGGAGGAGTTGCTCTGTGATTCATATTATGGAGTTACTGCCGAGGACCAGGCTTTATCTTACGAGGATGTACCTGCGGAGAAACTCGTCTAGTTGTCTATTTACATTTTGGACTTCTTGAGAGTAGTCATGTATTAGACTATGTATTTTATGACTGGACCTGTATCCAGCTTTACATTTCGGACTTATACTTGGACTTACTATTATATGAGATGACTTTTGTGTTTGGAGCATTTATGACTCTTCATTTCATATAGAACTGATAGCACATTTTAGTCTTACCTTGTTATCTTTAGAACAACTTACTACGCTTTATCTCAAGCGTAGGCTGGACATGACTCGGCCCGGCCCAACAATTTGGGTAGCGGATCGTGACATATTTTTAGTGGTGGCCCATGCAGGTCTCTAACTAAATTGTTTGGTTACGTTATTGTACCAAGCATACCTGCAATTAGGAACTTAAGATAACTAGACAACACTAGGAATGACGCTTAGAACACCTAGAGGAATACTAAGATTGCAACATAGAAAACGTATCACATGTTCGTTATTACAAATTGGATTTTTCTTGTTATTTATGATTGTTTACTTAAAAGAGTTCTTATAAGTCCTTTTTATTTATTTAGATGGTGCTCAACCGCTCATCCCAGTATACCACATCTGAGAATGGCACACTTCCTACCCAGTCGGTTGACCAGTTGATCGATGTACCTCAACCTACTATACTTCCCCACTCCACAAATCCACCAACCCAGATGCCTCCACCACCTTCCACATCACAGTCCCAGCAGGACCCGATACTCCCACCACCACCTATTACTATACCTACCCAAGCTTCCGTCATACTCGACGGGAACCAACTTCTCACTCTGATCCAGGGGTTCCTAACGACCCATGAGGAGCAGACCACCCTACTCCGTCAGAGCATGGAGCGTTCTGAGGAGCGTACCGGGGTCCCACCACCTGTAGAGCTACTGCAGAGAGTAGGGAATATCAAGGACTTCATGGGTTTGAACCCCAAGGAGTTCTTAGGGACTGAGGGCATAGTAGTAGCAGATGACTGGCTAGACTCGGTAGAGAGGAAGCTCCTTGGAGCTAGGTTGCCGAGTGACCTCCAGGTCGAGGCAGCGAAATTTCTGCTGATAGACTTGGCAGGAGTTTGGTTCCGGAATGAGCCGCTATTCGCGAGAGGGAAGGCCACTTGGGATCAGTTCAAGACCCAATTCAAGAAGAAATTCTTCTCGACCACCGCTAGGGTAGCCATGGGACTACGATTCCAGAACATCCAGCAGGGGAACCGTTCTGTTGACGAGTATGCATCGGAGTTTAGTCGCCTGAGCCGTTTCGCTCCTAATCTAGTTGCAGACCCAGAGCAGATGACGCGTAGGTTTTGCCATGTCTAGTTCCAGACATTGGCATTCTTATAGTGGCGAACGGTACGACTGACTACTACCAGAGCCTAGAGTTGGCCCGGAGCATAGAGGAGCGTCTTCAGTCTTACAAGAGGCCGGCTTTTGTACACTTCAAAGGACCGTCCAAGTGTCAGGCTTTCCAGCAAAGAGCACCGACGTCGTACCAGCAGACATACCATCCTTCCATACCACATCACCAGACCCCGCCAGTTAGAGCCCCGGGACCTCGACAGCAGCAGAAGGGAGCTATGTGTTCTTTCTGTGGAAGACTAGGGCATGATTACTCCATCTGCAGAAAGAGGTTGAAGCAGTGCTTAGCTTGCGGGTCTGCCACCCATCAGCTTCGGGACTGTCCAGTAGACAAGGTACCTAGAGGGCCACTTTCGACTCAGCAGCAGAGGTTTGGGCAACATCTACAGCAGCAGAAGGGACCCCAGGGGAAGACTTATAGTCTGGCTCTTGAGCCGGAGTCGGAGCAGGTTTCAGAGCCAGATTATTTGGCTGACGTCATCACAGGTCATGTTTATTTGCATACTTTTCTAGCTCTATGTTTGTTTGATTCCGATGCATCTCATAGCTTCCTGTCATTAGAGTTTTTGCATAAACACCACTTAGTAGCTACACCTACCAAGGAGATGAGTAGAGTAATGACGAAAGGCGGACCAGTGCCCATTAGAGCTATCTATAGATGCTCTATTACTATAGCCGGGAGAGAGTTTAGGGGACGATTCTTTGTGATGCCACTCCCCGGGTATGATATCATATTGGGGATGGACTGGCTTAGCTATACCCATGCAGCTATAGACTGTCATGAGGGTAGTATTCTGTTCAGTCCCCCAGGTACGGCACCATTCAGTGTCAGAAGGACAGGGCCAGAGATCAGCCTAGAGCCGAACTGTTGTGCGACAGTTGGAGAGATAGCACCCCCACACCCTATCATTAGGGATTTTATGGATGTATTCCCAGAGAATCTTTCAGGACTTCCGTCTGACAGAGATGTGGAGTTCACAATAGATTTAGTACCGGGTTCATCACCAGTATCCCGGGCTTGCTATAGAGTGAACCCAAAGGAGGTCGTAGTGATGAAGGAGCATATTAATGACCTATTGAAAAAGGCTTTCATTATATCTAGTGCTTCTCCATGGGAAGCGCCAGTGCTCTTTGTGCCTAAGAAGGATGGTACAGTTCGGTTGTGTATTGACTACCGGGCGTTAAATACCATCACCATTAAGAACAAATATCCTCTGCCCAGGATAGATGATTTGTTCGACCAGTTGAGTGGGGCAAAAGTATTTTCCAGGATAGATTTGAGATCCGAGTACCACCAGGTGAAGGTCAGGGTAGCAGACATCCAGAAGACGGCGTTCAACACGAAGTACGGGCAGTACGAGTTTCTGGTGATGCCATTTGGTCTCACAAATGTGCCAGCTGTCTTTATGAATTTGATGAATAAGATATTTCACCAGTATCTGGATAAGTTCGTCGTAGTATTTATCAACAACATCCTGATATACTCGAAGACGCCGGAGGAGCACGCAGAGCATTTGCGGATAGTTTTGGGAATTCTGAGGCAGGAGATATTGTTTGCCAAATTGTCGAAGTGCGAGTTCTTTTTGGACCGAGTGGAGTTTCTCGGTCATATAGTTACTGGAGAGGGGATCTCGGTGGATCCCAGGAAGATTGCTGCCGTTGAGACATGGAAGGCTCCGACGTCAGTTTCAGAGATCAGGATCTTTCTGGGTTTAGCCGGCTATTATAGGAAGTTCGTCCAGGACTTTGCTAGGATAGCTGAACCCATGACGAAGCTGACGCGGAAGGATGCAGAGTACATCTGGTCAGAGGACTGCCAGATAACGTTTGAGGAGCTGAAGAGGAGGCTGATGACCGCTCCAATTCTGACATTACCTTCAGGGTCTGGAGGTTTCACCATATACAGCGATGCTTCGGAAAAGGGGCTAGGATGTGTCCTACAGCAGCATGGAAAAGTGATTGCTTATGCATCTAAGCAATTACGGACTCATGAGCGGAACTATCCTACCCATGACCTAGAGTTAGCTGCGGTGATCTTTGCACTCAAGTTATGGAAACATTACTTATACGGAGAGCGTGTGGAAATCTTTACTGATCACAAGAGCTTGAAGTATGTGTTCACGCAGAAAGAGTTGAACATGAGGCAAAGACGATGGTTGGAGTTGATGAAGGACTTCGACATCGATTTACAGTATCACCCCGGGAAGGCAAATGTGGTGGCGGATGCGCTGAGAAGGCATCCGATGGCATGGTATCTGATGATAGATCGGCATTTACGGGAAGATCTGGAGAAGCTCGGTATCGAGATAGTTCGGCCAGGATCAGCGATACAGATGATGGTGCTTGACATTCAGTCAGGTTTGATGGAGTAGATCAGGGAGGCACAGCCTACAGATAAGAGCCTTCACAGACTTCGAGCCCAGGCTTTAGCTAGAATACTGGATGACTTCACCGTAGCAGAGGATGGATCCTTGAGGCATGGCAGCCGATTGTGCGTGCCGAAGGAAGAGCTGATAGAGGCAGTCTTACAGGAGGCGCACCGATCTCTATATTCTATTCACCCTGGTGCCAACAAGATGTACCGTGACTTGCAGGAACATCTTTGGTAGCACGGAATAAAGAGAGATGTATCACGTTTCATTTCGAGATGCCTAGTTTGCCAGCATGTCAAGGCGGAGCGCCAGAGGCCAGCTGGTCTGTTGCAGCCGTTACCCATTCCCAAGTGGAAGTAGAAACACATTAGGATGGACTTCGTCTCAGGGCTTCCTCGTTCCCAAGGAGGGAAGGATGCCATTTGGGTCATCGTGGACAGGCTAACAAAGTGTGCGCACTTCATACCCTTCAAGGTGGGGCTTTCTACCGAGAAGTTGGCGGAGCTATACATGCAGCAGATAGTTTGCTTGCACGGAGTACCAGTGAGCATCGTGTTGGACCGAGACAGCAGATTCACGTCCCACTACTGGAGGAGCTTACATAAGGAGTTGGACAATCATCTTAAGTTCAGTACGGCGTACCACCCGCAGACAGATGGGCAGTCCAAGAGGACGATACAGACGCTAGAGGACATGCTGAGGACTTGTGTGTTGGACTTTGGCGGATCATGGGAGAGCCATCTGCACTTGGTAGAGTTCTCATACAACAACAGCTACCAAGCCACTATCGGTATGTCTCCTTTCGAGGCACTATATGGACGACGATGCCGTACACCGCTCTTTGGAGATGATGTTGGGGACAAAGTTATGCTTGGGCCAGAGATGATCACGGATGCAGCAAAGAAGGTCAGGATGATCAGAGATAGGCTCAGAGTAGCTCAGGACAGGCAGAAACACTGGGCCGATGCTAGTCGCAGACCGATGGAGTTCGCTGACGGAGATATGGTGCTAGTAAAGATATCACCTACTAGAGGGACGATCCGGTTCGGACGAGGAGGTAAGTTGAGCCCCAGATACATCGGGCCGTTCGAGATACTTGACAGGATCAGAGAGGTAGCTTACAGGGTTACACTTTCACCCAACCTAGCAGGAGTTCACGATGTCTTTCACGTATCTCAGCTGAGGAGATATGTTCCGGACCCCAGCCATGTGCTAGATCATTCACAATTGGAGATCGGACCGAGCCTTGCAGTCACTGAGCAGCCAGTAGAGATATTGGACATGAGGGAGAAGAGGTTGAGAAACAAAGTCATACCCTTAGTACGAGTAGCTTGGAGCCGTCACTCTCCGGGTGAATCTACTTGGGAGAGGGAGTCGGACATGAGGGAGAGATATCCTTACTTGTTCGATCCAACAGCTGCGAGGGAACCACCCGTTCCCGCTTGATACCCTAGAGGTTAGTTTTGAGCGTAGCCTTAGTCATTTGTTGTATTGCTTGTTATGTTAGAATGATTGTAGAGTTTTCTATCCTTGTGAATTTCGAGGACGAAATTTTTCAAGGAGGAAAGACTTATCAGCCCCTGTTTTTCAAATTTTGGTTTAATTAGTGTTAATTAGATGTTAATGACCTATTTAGCTTTAAAATGATTTATTATAATTATTAGGAATTTTTTTAGAATTTTTAAATAATTTTAAATGAGTTTTAATTACTAAAAATATAAGTTTGTAATTTTACAAAATATTTTAATTGAGTTTTGCAATTATTTAGATTGTTTAATTACTATTTGCAATTTTCTAAATGTTCTATGCAAATTTATTTTGCATATAAACCGAGCGGGAGGGGATTTGCAAATTTAATTTTGTATTAGTTAATGGGGAGGACCAAACTGTTATTTTCTAAAATCTAGGGACCTAACTGCTAAACCGCCGTCACCCCACCACGTTCCTACCTGCCCCCGACGACCGTCGACGAGCGGCGACTGCCACCGCACGGACGTCCTAGCTCATTTCAACCGACCTATCCCCTCTATAAAAACTTCCCGACCCCGAAACCCTAACCCTAGACTAATTTCCGACCACCCCAGACCCTTCTTCTCCGACGAGAACCCTAACTCTAACCCTAACTCCGGCAACCCCCAGCGCCACCTCCACAGCCGCCTACACCACCCCCAACCGCCACTACCGAGTTCGCCGAGGCCAGGCGAGTGCAGCGCCACCCGAGCGCTACGACGACGACGCCTCTAGCCGCCGTCAGCACCCTCCACAACCCCTAGCTCGACCGAACACGTAGGTAACAGCTCTAAAAACCGTGTCGTGCGTGTCCTAATCTCACCTATGTGACTCACCAGGACACGAGCAACGCGATGGTAAGACAGGACACGGCTGACTTGGGTCGTGCGTGCAGTGCATGGCCAAGACACAGGGATTCAGCCGTTCTTCGTGTCCCTAACAGTCAGGATACGAAGTTTCGGCTATCGGGTCAAAATCCGCTAACCAAAAATCTAACTTAAAATTAACTCTAACCTATTCCCTAACACATGACTCGGGCTGACCCCTTGGCCAGCCCGAGCGCGCTGAGACTCGACCCCTTTGCCTGACCCGAGTTCGAGCCCCCTTCTTTCTTTTTGGTTTTGTTTTGGTTTAGTTATTTTATTATATTTATATATTGTAGGAGCGTAAAAAGTGCTTCACAGAATGAGTCAAAGTGATAGATCATTCCACTCAAATTGATCTACTTTACTCCGCAGAGAGGCTAAATACTTTACGCCCAAGACAAGGCTAATCGCTTTTACGCCTAAAGCAGCCAGGGTCAAGACAATGATTTTATGCCTATGGCAGGCTAACTACTTTTTACGCTGGACAAAGCTGTCAAGTCTTGCATTTAATGCAAAGTCTGACATGAAGATATTAATGATGGCATATACCACAGAATTCAAAGGGATTTGTTTTACACAGGGACCAATGTTGTCGTTTAGTATGTGGATTGAGCTACTTTACGCTCATAGTGTGACTTCTTTTACGCATGGAGACTATACGAGCTTTTACGCTCAAAAGTTGACATGTGCGTAAAGTCTATTTGAGCTACTTTTACGCTCAAGGTTATTTAACAACCACTTTACGCGGAAAGTCTATGTCAGGGCTATTTTACGCCCAGTCTACTGCTTTACGCTCAGAGTACATTGGGGCTATTCTTACGCCCTATTCTTTCTGACCAATTTGGAACATGGTTTGCCTACATGGCTCTCATGCCACACATCTCGAAGAACGTGTGTACGTGCATCCTATTCTTAATGAAATGATAGGACACGTGTCAACGTATACAGAGGATGACTTTGGTCGTGGGTGGCAGTTGTTAGCGTAAAGACGGAACTTTTGCTGAGTTTTTACGCACATGAGCCCAAGTCTATAAATAGACTTATTTTTCTAACATAACAGACGCAAAGACAGAGACAGGAGGAGAGAAAACAGAGAGATTAGAACTCAGAGATTTTGATTCTCCAGAGCATTCTACTTCAACCATTCTTTCAGAACAGAGTGAAGCAAAGCAGGAAAGCATTCGGCCTCGCCATCAGTGCCCAAGTGCGTCGATACCTTTCTGGTGACTTAGTTCTTCCAATTGTTCAACTTCAAGCAGCGATCTTCATCATCATCGTATGGTCCAAGGAATAAAATGATCATTTACAGATCAGACTTCCATAGTAATACTTTTCCAGCATCAAATTTGTACTTCTTGTACTTTTTCTCGTTTTATTTTCAAAAGCCAATTTTTCTGGCATTTTGTTAAGTGAAACAAAATGGCGACTCTGCTGGGGACGGCCTTCTCCTCTGACGAGGAGGCAATTGCTCAATATGATGATGTTTCGGTCGGTTCGACCAAGAAGACTCTGGTTGTGCACTTCGACCAGACTGCCTACGAAGAAATGCTCCGAACTGGGGGTGGTTCTCGCTGCTCCAATATTCAAAAGTCTTGCAAAGCAAGAAAAGTTTGGATTCCTAAATCCAAAGTAGCTTCTGATCTCTCTGTTGCTTCTGATAGCAAGGGAATTCTTCCCACTCCTGTCGTAGGGGCTCCCGTTCGTAACGAGGCAGTCCTTACTTCAGCGTCGCACTCTAAGTGTGGCAATTTATCTCCCGTCTGTTACGGTGAAGATAATCAGGTTTTACGCCCAGTGGGTAAAAACCAAGTTTTACGCTCAAGGCATAAGAATGAGTCTCCCATTTATAATATGGCAGACTCTAATGCTTCTGAGTGTAAAAATAAGTCTTCCGTCTGTGACGTGGTAGACACATGCAAATTATGCTCTTCGCGTAAAGGAAAATCTCCCGTCTGTGACGAGGTAGATAATCAATTTTTACGCTCTACGCGTAAAGGTATGTCTCCTGTCTGTGACAGTATAGATAAAATTCGCAACGATGTTCGCACATATAATGTGAATATACCTAAACACATACAGCGTAAAAATGTTGTTGGTAAAGCTTCAATCCTACATCAACAACCTTCTTATACTGCTTTACGCAAAGTACCAAACTTACAAATTATACGCAATGAAAATGGAGTCCTTTGTGCTAAAAAATCTCAAGATTTACGCACACAACTCCAAATGCGTAAAAATGTACAGTTTGGTTCTGCGAATGCAGCCAGTAATCTTCTTTATACACAAGGGACTAAACGTTTCTCTACCCCAAATGTAATAAAGAAGAATACTCCCTCTACCCCTTCTGATTTACGTGAGTTACTAATGCAAAAGCGTAAGAACAGACAATCTCCGGTGACATTCCCCCAAGAAAAACATCATTGTGAATATCACCAGGTTGTGATCAACTGTTGTTGTTCGGCTTCAAAACGGTCAGTTTTTGATCGATTAAGTTTTAATTCGCCTCAACATCAAGCTGAAGACCAAGAACATGAGCTGTCATATGTGTCAGTCAACATGGCATCTCATACTAACAGAGGACGACGTCCGAGACGGAATATGTCCCAAACTCCAGGTCAACAACAGTTCAACATACTTCTTGATTCCTTTGAAGGAGTATATCAGAATACTCGATCAAGAAGACAAAGACAATTGCAGACTTCTGATTCAGAAGCTGGGAGTACTCAATCTTTTGAGTCTGAAACTGATAGTGTGGATTCATACTTCTATACTAACCCCTCTGCATCTTCAAGAGAGGTTGAATCCCATGCTATTGGAGATGAACCAGAGATGTCATCTGCTAATACGGAACAACGTCTCACTGCCGTCGAGCAGTCACTGAAAGACATGCTTAATATGGTGCAAAGCATGCATCAGATAATATTGACTCAGCAAACTGCACAACCGGCAGTAGTAATACCGGTACCAGTAGCAGCACAAACTCAAGATAGTCAAGGGGCTGAAATACCTTTGAATATTCAAGAGCCTGCTGTTAACCAAAATTCTGCATCTCCAGATTCCATCATTCCTGAAGATGTACCACCTCCAGTGGGGGTTACGGTACATCCAACAACTATTCAGTCAAATGTGCTTCCTCAAACCAGTGAAGCCATTCAAGCAGTGCGTGAGCTCAAAGCACAGTTTGAAGTTTTGAAGCACAAGGATCAGCTCCAAAGGTTAGGGATTAAGCAACCCTATCCTCCTCATTGGAATGATGTACCCTTTCCACCGAAATTTAAGCCACAATCTATGGTTTTGTTCGATGGAAAAGCATCTCCCAGTCAGTATATCAATTACTTTGATATTATGACTGTACATTTGCAGAAAAATGATGCTCTTCTCACTCGAGTGTTCATCGGGTGCCTGACGGGTTCAGCTTACGATTGGTATCGTAGTCTACCCGATAATTCTATTTCGTCTTTTGACAAATTTAAGGCAATGTTTCTCTCCCGCTTCTATGAAGGAGGTATGGACATGAACATGTCCTCTTTGATAGAAATCAAACAAAAGGAAAAAGAAGATACTCGGACGTTCATCGAACGTTTCCGACAGGCTACTCTAAAGATGCCTCCTGGTATGCCAGATTCAGCGTTGATTGATATATGCAAGATGAATCTGCGTCCATCCATTGCTGTCTTCACGGGTTCCCAATTCACAGATTGGGCTTCGTTTATCATAGCAGCAGTTTCTGCCGAGACTAATGGTAGGTTGGCTCGTGAGCATGGGATGATTTTCGCTTCAGAAGATAAAGGGAAGAAAAGTAATCCTGGTAATAATTCTGGCAGTCGTAATGTGAAAGAAAAAGATACTCTTGTGGTTAATCTTTCCAAGAACAAAACGACGCCGAATAATTAGGAATCTTCCAGGCCAAAGGAAGAATACTCTTTTGACGAAAGTGATATCCCAGGGATATTCCAATGTCTGGTGAAAAGTGGCAAACTCTAGATTCCGGAGCCAAAGAGGCCTAATGAGGTGAATCTGACTGACAATCCTAAATATTGTATCTATCATAGATACATTAATCATCCTACCAGTGCTTGCTATGTCTTGAAAAAGAAGATCCAAGAGTTGATAAATGGTGGTGCTATCGCTTTAACTAATGATGACCATACGGTTACAACCAATATGGTTTCTCTTCAGTTCGGAGATTTTCCTCCACAGCAAGTCCCAGACGGAATTATCCCAATCCCAAAGGCGACAATGAAGATCGTGAATATCCCGCCTGCCAGAGAAGAAAATACAAGATTGCTGCCGCTCACATTAAAGAGTGGTAAAATTATGTGGGTGCATCCCGACTTGGTACCTGAGTTGGAAAATGAAGGTAAATCTTCAAAATCCAAGAAAGGTAAGAAAGTCAAAACCTGCAACATGATTTCTCATGTTATTCCAGATCCTGATGACTTGGATCATCTATGGGATGGTCTTCCTTTAAAAGATAGACTGAGAGGATTGAACATCTGTCCCCCAAGTCTAGCTCCTCCTACCAAGCTCAAGCTTACTCATCAGCAGTGGCTAGCCATGAATAGTGTTCCCTTATATCGGGCACAACAAGTCTTTGCTGCTTATGAAAAAGTTCCTACAGGGATTTCTCCTCGAAGCCCGAATCATTCTCCTATGGCCACAGAGATTTCTATTCCTCACTCTTCTGTAGTTACAGAGATTTCTTCTTCTTCTGTTGAACCACTTGTTAAAAGTCTGCTGCCCACTCACTTGTATAGTCAGCAATCTGTCCTTCTCATGAAGAAGATGGGTTATGACTTTCAAAAGGCAGAAGGTTTGAATTATGACAAAGGAATACGACTTCCTTTACAAATTCAAAATCAAAACTCCACTGTTGGACTGGGTTCTGAAGCTCCCTACAAGAAAAAGGCTAAGGGAGGGAAGACTAAATCCTGTAATATGGTACTTCCTTCTCCTGAGTCCGAAGAAGAAACTTTTGCTGGTACGAGATCTGGGAAAGAATACCACAAAGATTATGAGGGATCTTCCAAAGAATCAGAAGACGTAGTGGAAACACTACCAGCTCAACCTTCTCCTATTCCTGCTAAACCATCTGTGGTTGAAAAGGAAAAACAGAAAGCAGTACGCTTTGACGTCCCATTGAAGTCTGCTTCCAGTCAGGGGGCGGTGATGAAACCCTACAAATTTGATATTCTAGCTCAGTTGGCCAATACCCCGGCTAGACTATCTATATTTGAGCTGCTTCGTCTTTATAGAGAAAGCAAGGAGACTTTGAGTGAAGCTTTACTTCAAGCAGATTCATGCTTGGCTCAACTCAAGAGTCCTGATAATACTCCAGTATCATGTCCGCAATGTCATAGTGTGATGGAAGCAATTCCCAATATCACCTTTACACAAGAAGATATGCTGTTAAAGCATAACAAACATGATAGACCTCTGTGCTACACTGGGTATATTGGATCCACTGAAATTGACAGGATTTACATTGATCATGGGTCCTCAATTAGTATAATTCTTCAGAGTATGCTAAGACCTCTGAGGATTCCTACTAGTGATCTGACTTACACTAGTACTACGATAGTTGGTTTTAACTCTGGCAAGAGCAAACCACTGGGGAATATTCGTCTGCAGATTCAGATTGGTGATCTTCGAACTATGGTAACTTTCTATGTTATCAATTCAGACGTCTCCTATAATATCCTTCTGGGAGACCATGGATTCATGAGCATAACATCGTGCCTTCAACTCTCCACCAATGCTTCAAGTATGTGGATTCCCAAGGAGTTGTGAAGACTGAGTTTGCTGATATCAATCCTTTCAAGGGTGTCGAAGCCTATTTTTCTGATTCAAGGCTTTATAAACAAGAGCATATTGTAGAAGCATGGAAAATGATCCATGCGGCAAGAAAACTCCATGCGGCTCAGAAAGCCCATGCGGCTCAGAGAGTCATGCGGCATAAGGGACTATGCGGCCTAAGACATCCCATACGGCTCAGAAGACACGTGGCGTAACAGTGCTCCCCTCCACCCTATGCTGTATTAATTACTTTGACGGCTGACAACTCTGAAAAAAGTGACAGCCCTGACACAAGAGAGGTAATTATGACTCTGTCATAATGACAGACCCCTAGGGAAGAGAAAGAGATCTCTGACACAATCCCCCGAGATCCATAAAAATTCCACGTGGCCTTGCCACGTGGGCGTTCGTATGCGGCTCGAGCGAAGACTTCCCATGCGGTTCAGAATGAAGCCGTCCGATGCGGCTCAGGCCGAGACAGTCTCATGCGGCTCAAGCGGAGGCCTTCCCATGCGGCTCAAGAGGACCATTTCTATGCGGCTCAGGCGGATGCATCCCTATGCGGCTCGCAATGATCATCTCCATGCGGTTCAAAGGTTCGAGGGGGGGCCACTACCCAAGCAGCCCTGACACGTGGCCCAAACCTTATGCGGCTCAATCTTCATGCGGTTCAGATCCCCCAGTGGCTCCTAGGACACTTGTCCTAAGCCGATCAATTTCCCAGATTTATTGCAATCAGAGATTGGGTCAAATCCTAATAATCTGGGACACGTGGCAGGAGAATCAATCAAATTTATTCGCAGACATCAGCATATCATCATGAGGAAGATTTATTCCAATCAGTATTAATTACTGATGAGATTTGGTATAATCTACACTTAATGGCCCAGATTCATCACACTCAAAACTAATGGCCTAGATTGACCAATCCACAGGCCGCCGCCATCTCCAGGAAGCAATCATTGAAACCCTAATGATCACACCCCATTCCTATAAATAGCAAGGTGCCATTCCCTTGCAAAATATACATTCCCTGGCAATATATACAACGGAGAGAGCGCGACCAGAGAGACCCCTTTTCGAGATCAGAGAGCATTAGAAGACTTGGAGAAAAAAGCAGAGGGAGAGCAAAGAGAGCATTTCTTCAACGCCGAGCAATCTTTTGGAGCCAAGGCTGCATACCGATCGTCCAAGGAGTAAGGCAGGGCTGCCGTCGCCTTCCCGAGCCTCTATCGTTACCTCCCAGAATCTAAAATAAACAATTGTACTTAGTCTGCTGTACCTAGGCTTTCGTCCCTAGGCTTTCTTTGTACAAACGAGTTTGTATTATGAGTCTAAGTTCAGTCCTCCCATAAAACTGTTCTGTACTTTTACAATCAATGGCAAATACGATGGCGACTCTGCTGGGGACAAACTTCTCCACGGCTGAGGAGTTGGTGACGCAATCGGATGCAGCCAAACTTGGCTCCACACAACAGAAGATGGTCGTCCGCTTCGACCAACAGGCGTTCGAAGAGATGCTCTCCGAAGGAAGCGCTGGCCCGGTCCAGAAGCGCACCCGTACCACGAAGGCTCGTAAAGAGTGGAGGCCAAAATCGTTTGCTCCTCCCCAGGCCCTCGATAGAGTACTCTTTGCTACCCAAGACGGTGAAGGCGATTCTCGCGCGGCTCTACTTCAAGCCGTAGAAGATTCTGCTGTCCCCAAGTCCGGCAAAGGAAAGTACTACGATGCTGGACTTGCAGGGACAAAGAGCGATTCTATGGGCTCCAGAAAGAAACCAAACAAGGGCATTAGCCGCAAAGCGAGGACTCATGCGGCCAAGATTGCCAGCCGCATGAGTAATGACCATGCGGCTGAAACTGCTAGCCAAAAGCATAGTACTCATGCGGCCAGGATTTCCAGCCACATGGAGAACACTTATGCGGCCAGTGTTTCCAGCCGCATGGAGAAGACCCATACGGCTACGACTGCCAGCCGCATGAGGATCGCTGATTCCAGCCGCACGACGCCCACTCAACGTGGCTCCGTCTTCGATCGACTCACCTATGGTCCTGATCTCCTGTGCTCCCAAGAAGACATGTATGATTCTCTCCAGCACCACTTAGATTCTTCCTACTATGTGCCCGTACGTACTAGAACGAAGAAGTCTAAGGCAGCACGAGCTTGGCAAGCTCGGTCCGTTGATCTGACCTCTGACCATCCGAGCGTCCCGTGTACTGTAATACGGGCCTCTGATGGGAAGTTGTACAGAACCACTCGAGTCCAGCCCCCGGTGGCAAACGGACAGGGAGGTTCCCAAAAGTCTCCCAAAATCCAGGGAGCAAACATGGTCGATCCGGACCCATCTGACTTGCGTGAGGCCATCCTCCACAAACGCAAGGAAAGAGAAGATGCCCTAGGGTGCAAAGAGTCCTCTCACGGACGTCACTGTACCCAAATCATTGTCAACTGCTGTTGCAACAACGTAATGATGCAAGAAGACCGACGGTCCGTCTTCCAAAGACTGCAACATCCAAGCTCAGAGGACGAGGTGTCTCCTGTTGTCCCCTGCAACTCTACTCAGAAAATCCCCGCCGAGGGGAGAGAGAAGAAGATAAGTATCTCCAGCCCAAAGATATCAACCACTACAGCTAAAAGACTTTCTTCTAAACGGTTGTCCACCACCGGAGTTTTCCAAGGCACCCGTTCAAATACGAAATCTGCTACAATGGGAGATTCATCATCTACATCACTGGGGGTCGTGGGAACTGGGGGTAGCACTCCTCCGAACATCTACGACAATCCGATGTTCCAAGGAGACGAGCCCGGGGAGACAACTCTCCCATCAGGTACAACAGGTGCTGATGTCCCCGAGGATATCCATGACTCTCAAGATGAGGCAAGCTCTGAGGCTGGGGGTACTATTCCCTCCGAGTCCGAACCCGAAGAGAACATTCCTACATACCCCGATGACTTTTCGGTGCATGGGTATGACTCGGAGGGCACATCCTCCACCGTTCCATCCATCACTCCTCATGTAAGGACGGTGTTCAAGACGGACAGCAATCAAGGTGGTTCTAGTGATCGCCAACGCATCGACACTCTGGAGGCTATACTACAGGCCTTGGTCAAGTCTGTAGATGAAATTAAAGCAGCTCTTCCAACTCTGCAAGGAGGGACGCCTGGCCAAACAAGCACGGGTCCCGCGGTCAATGCGGACTCAAACTCAGCGGCACCGAACCCGGGCAATAATCCTTCTGAAATAACGGCCCCCACCGCTGCAGATGAGGCCCGAGAAGTAAGAAGAGAGGTTCAGGAGCTCCGAGCCATATTCCACGCCCGAGAAAACTCTCAAGACCTCAGAATGCGGCAACCATACCCTGCTGAATGGAGGGATGTTCCATTCCCACCAAGATATAAGCCGTTCAATATCAACCCGTATGATGGCAAGACCTCAGCAAGTCGGTACATCACTTACTTCGAGGTCACCACCGACCATCTACCCCATGATGATGCTATCCTCACACGATTATTCATTGGGGCATTGGAAGGAGTCGCCTTCGACTGGTACCGCAACCTGCCAGACAACTGCATCCACTCCTTCGCCGGCTTCAAGCGCATGTTCTTGGAGAGATTCTACGAGGTAGGGCAGGACGTCACGATGTCCACTCTCATGGACGTCATTCAAGGGGAGAAAGAGCTGACAAGGAACTATATTGAGCGGTTTTTCCAAACCGCGATGAAGCTGCCTTCAGGAAACCCGGATTCCTCCTTGATTAAAATTTGCCAAAAGAGATTGCTCCCGACAATCAGTCTCTGGATGGACGAGAGTCAATTCAAGGACTGAAAGGCATTTATCATCAGTGCCACAAGTGCCGAAGAACGGTTGAAGAAGGCGCGCCAACTGGGATTGTACATCTCAGAAGGGGAGGACAAGAGCAAGCGTCCCAACGCCAACACCAACAATGGGGCTAGCTCCACGAACAATCGAGACAATAAGGGAAAGCAGGCTATGGTGGCCGATACAGCCCAAAAACCTGAGTCAAAACCGGCAGACAAACAATGGCCGCAAATCACTTACTCCTTCGAAGACGGCCACGTCAAGCCTATCTTGGACATGCCCATACAAGGAGACAGAATTCAGCTTCCTCCACCAAGACGGGAACCTCGACCGGCAGATCTGGAGAACCCAAAGTTCTGCCATTACCACCGCTACGTCTACCATGCTACACACGACTGCTTCCAATTAAAACGGTACATCCAAAACCTTATCGATTCGAACGCTCTGGCCATCGATTTCGAGGAGGTAACCGTAGCGGCCAACATGGTGTCCGTACAATTCGGCAGCTTCCCTCCAACAGAGACTCAAGACGGTGTTATACCCATCCCTCTGGCGACGATGGAAATTGCTAATCTTCCGCCTGCTCGGAAGCAAGCTGCTGGTCTAGTACCCCTCACCACATCACGAGGGGAAATCATGTGGGTCCATCCGGACCTGGTACATGAGGTGACTTAGTCAACGTCGCCTCCCATTCACAAGAAGAGAAGTGGAAAAGTCAAATCCTGCCACACCATTTCGGCAGATGTGGAAGAGGTCACGGCTGTCGTTATTCGATCTGGGGTACAATCCCAACCTGTGGCTGAGAACTCGACTGAAGATCATCCGCCAGCTACTACTGACGCTCCAGGGCCTTCTCAGCCTCCGATGACCGACAAACCTAGGCCAAAGGAGACTCGCTTCGACAAATCCCTCCGAAAAGAGACACCTCAGGGGCTGGAGAGGCCCTACAACTTCGACATCTTGGCACAATTGGCCAATACACCGGCCAAATTGTCCTTATATGAACTCCTGAGGCTCTCGAAGGATGTCCGTGCAGCTTTGAGCGATGCACTCCAAAATGCCGACGCATACTTGGCTCAGGTCAACCTCACGGAAGAAAACCAGCCTGCAGACCTCCAAGATAGTGCATGTACAGGAGCAATGCCCAATATCGTCTTCACTCCATAGGACATGCTCATCAAGACCAACCTGCACGATCGCCCATTGTACTATACTGGATACATCGACGACGTGAAGGTGGATCGGATGCACATTGATCCTGGGTCTTCTATAAGCATCATCCCGAAGGGTTTGCTACATCATCTTCGTATTCCGATGCATCGCCTAATGCCTACAAGCACCGCCATCAGCGGTTTCAATTCGGGCAGGAGCTACCCAATTGGGAAGATTCGTCTGAAGTGTCAGATTGGCGATCTCTAATCAGAAGTCACCTGCTACGTCATAGATGCCGACACTTCTTACAACATCCTCTTGGGGCGCCCTTGGATATACGATTACATGATCGTGCCTTCCACGCTACACCAATGCTTCAAATATGTCGACAAGCACGGCTTCATGAGGACAGAATTTGCTGATATCGATCCCTTCAAAGGGGTCGAATCCTATTACTCAGACTCCTGCCTGTACAAAAAATTGAAAAAGCACCTTGGTGAAGGATATGTACAAGCTCGTACCAAGACAGTCATGGGATCAGAAGAACCTCTGACGATCCACCTCCAGGCTCGCAAACCAGGCAAGTCCGTGTCCCTCACGACCACTTTGCGTAAGGACGCGATCAGTCTCTCAGCACAAGAGGAGCAGATGATAATCCGGCTGCCGAGGTCTGGCCAAGTGCCGAGACCTACAACGGAGCCACTGACAATTAGACTGCCAAGAGTCGGCCAGCCACAAACTGAGAAGCTCAATCCCTCTAACAAGCCAATGATGATACGTCTTCCCAAGAAGAGTCGTCATCCTGATGAAAGGTCTGGGACTTCTAGCGAACCAACCACTCCCCGCCCAGCATCGAGTACCAAGCTGGGGGTTGCTAGTCTGCCAACAACTCCATGCTCTGCTCTACCAGTTGAACCTCTGACGATCAAGCTGCCCAGGTCGTCCTCTCAGTCTTCATTTATAAAGGGGGTAGCCGAAGAGGAACCAGAGCTAGCCAAGTATGTGGCTGCCCACACTGATATTCCCTTCGCAGATGATGTAATCCCCCTAGAAAAGATACCTTACTTCATCAATAAAGGGATATCTTTGAACTACATCGAGCTTAATAAGCTTTGTACAATGTACGCTATGGAACATGGTATAGGCACCGACCTACACACACAGGTGACAAACGTGCACACCGCAATCCAGCTTATTCCAGCGGAAGACGCTTACCACATAATCGAGAGAGGGGATCATCCAATCATCTTCGGCCAGAAAGACGATCCGCATCCCTTCACCATAGAAGAAGTCGATCTTGGGTCAGATGCCGGGAGACTGCCTCTGTATCTTTATAGCCCCCAATCCAAATATCTCATGCAAAAATAGGGATATGATCTGGAGACTACGCCAGGCTTGAATTACGGCACCGGACGACGACTATCTTTGAAGCCACCAGTCCCAACTGGCAAGCCACGGGACTACTATAGCAAAACTCGATTTGGATTGGGGTATGTAACACCCACGAAGACCCCTGAGAGCTCAGATGAAGAGTGTGACTGGCAGTCGCATTCAACCGGGTCACCAATCTCCGACTCGGATACCAGTATCGGAGACATATTCAGACAAGTCCTGTCAATCAATATGGCATTCGCCGACGCTTACGAAGAAGACGAAGACATTCCGGAAATCCTCGAGCTAGAGCCGTGGGCCCAACAGCTGGATGCACAATGGGAAAAGCGGTTCGAGCAGAGAGAACCTCCCACCGAAGATGAGGTTATGCAGATCAACCTCGGTAGTGAATCCTCCCCAAAGCCAATCTTCATAAGTAAAAGCTTAACAGACGAAGAACGAGAATCGCTGCTGGAACTTGTCAGAGAATATATTGATGTATTCGCATAGAGTTATGAAGACATGCCAGGGTTAGATCCCGATATTGCTCTTCACAAACTCAACATTCGGCCAGATGCAAAGCCAGTCAAACAGCAACAGCGACGCTTCCGCCCAGGCGTCATGGATACGATCGAAGCCGAAGTCAACAAACTAATAGCCAGCGGCTTCATTCGTAAGGAACAACATCCGAATTGGGTCGCCAACATAGTTCCGGTCCTCAAGAAGAACGGGAAGATCCGAATCTGCATTGACTTCCGCAATCTGAACGAGGCATGTCCCAAAGACGAATTCCCCCTCCCTATCATAGACATCATGATTGACAACACATACGGCTTCGAACGTATGTCATTCATGGATGGATTCTCGGGGCACAACCAAATCAAGATGTCTCCTGACGACGAAAAGCATACATCATTCCGAACACCAATTGGCACATACTATTACACAGTCATGCCTTTCGGTTTAAAGAATGCTGGCGCCACATATCAACGAGCCATGAGTATCATCTTCAGAGAACACTTGCGCAAGACGGTAGAATGCTATGTTGATGACATCGCCATCAAGAGTCGCTGTAAGGGAGACCATCTGCAGGACCTGAGGACGGTATTCGACCTGATACGAGCCCATAATTTGAAAATGAACCCTACGAAATCTTTTTTGGGTGTATCCAGCGGAAAGTTCTTAGGTTTCATCATCACCGCCCAGGGTATTCATGTAGACCCTGAGAAGACGAAGGCAATTATGGAGATGGGTCCCCCGAAAAATCTCTGCGAATTCAGAGGCCTTCAAGGGAGGCTACCTTACATCAGAAGATTCATCTCTAACCTCTCCGGGCGATGCCGACCGTTCACCCACCTCATGAAGAAAGGCGTCTCATTCGTATGGGACGAGGAATGTCAGCGTGCCTTCGACAGCATCAAAGAATATTTGTCGAATCCTCCAGTCTTGGTGGCTCCGATTGCTGAAAAACCATTCCTGCTCTACGTACGAGCAATAGAACATTCCCTTGGTGCTCTGTTGGCACAAAACAACGATGCAGGCCATGAACAGGCCATATACTACCTCAACTGAATGATGATTGGGCCAGAGCATCGATACACCACTGTGGAGAAGGAATGCCTCGCCTTGGTGTTCGCCATTCAAAAGATGCGGCACTACGTCACGGGACAGACCATACATGTGATCTCACGAGTCAACCCCCTCAGAGTCCTCATGACTAAACCAGGGGCACTCAGCTCTCGCCTCGCTACATGGGCAATATTGCTGTCCCCCTATCATATGATCTTCGTTCCGCAGAAGGCTGTCAAAGGTCAAGCCCTGGCAGACTTTTTGGTAGCCCACCCAGGCTCGGAGTCATCCAGAATATATGAAGAAATCCCAGATGAGGTCGCCGACTCGAATGTAAACTTCTCACGATAGCATATGGCGGATGTTCTTCGACGGTGCTTCAAGAACTGGACCCAAGGGTAACATCATTGTCGGAGTCGGGGTGGTGCTAGTTTTTTCTTTCGGATTGGTGATCAATCGCGCCTACTCTCTCACAGAACCCTGCTCTAATAATGTGGCCGAGTACAATGCTCTGGTCATTGGCCTCCAACTTGCAAAAAAGCTAGGGGTAGAATATCTCGAAGCATATGGCGATTTGCAGTTAATTGTCAACCAGATCCGGGGCTCGTACGAGGTTCGCCATGAAGACATGATCCCCTATCACCAAATAGCGATCGACATCATCTCGACTTTCGAGGGGTTCTTCATTGAGCATGTCCCCAGACTCCGAAATATCGAAGCCGACGCCCTAGCTGGCCTTACCGCTTCCCTAGTGGTTCTGAATTACGCTCACCAGTCCGTGGAGGTAATAGGCCACGAACTGGTCTGTCCCAAGAACAACGTTCAATTCGTGGCGAGCTATTCCGCCCAGACGGTCGACGAAGCACCAGACTGGAGACAGCCGTTCATCGACTTCGTCGTCTACGACATCCTCCCAGAGAATCCAAAGGAAGCCACCTCCATCAGACGGCGTTCTCTCAGATTCTTCTACGATACAGAAACAAAAATACTGTATCGACGATCCTACGACGGGTTGTTGCTTCGGTGCCTGTCAAACGCAGAAGCCAAAGAAGCCGCACGAGAAGCTCATGACGGTGTGTGTGGGGCCCATCAGCTTGGCCCTAAATTGTAAGACCGCTTTTGCCGAATGGGCTACTACTGGCCCACGATGGTAGCAGATGCGATAGACTATACGAGAAAGTACAAAGCTTGCTAAGTCCACGCGGACTTCATCCACCAGCCATCCGAGTTTCTACATCCGACAGTAGCATCCTGGCCATTTGAAGCATGGGGGATGGATATCATCGGTCCAATTGCTCCACCTTCTTCCCGAGGGCACCGCTTCATACTCGCAATTACAGATTATTTCTCCAAATGGGCGAAAGCTGTCCCGCTTGCGGAAGTAAAGACGTCAAACGTGATCAGCTTCCTCAAGCATCACGTCATATATCGCTTTGGACTGCCCTGAAGGATCATCCACGATAATGGTCCGCAGTTCGCTAGCCATGCCTTCTACCGGTTCTGTGATAAGCACCGCATCCAAAATATTGCTTCAACGCCATACAATCCAGCAGCGAATGGGTTAGCAGAAGCATTCAACAAAAGAATCATCAAGTTACTCAAGAAGTTCGTATCATCCAACAAACGCGACTGGAACGAGAAGCTTGGTGAATGCTTATGGGCATACCGTACCACAGTCCGAACAGCCACAGGGAACACACCATTCTTCCTGGTATACGGGAGCGAGGCAGTTCTCCCATTGGAGACTCAAATACCCTCACTCCGCGTCGCCCTCACTTATCAATTGACGACGGATGATAACTACCGACGTTGACTACAAGAGTTAGAGGCCTTAGATAAAAAATGCCTCTTGGCTCAACAACAAATCGAACTATACCAAGCACGCATCTCTGGAGCCTTCAATAAGAAGGTTAAAATCAGAACATTCCAAGTGGGCGATCTTGTTCTGGCAGTCCGGAGGCCGATGGTCATGACTCACAAGACCGCCGGCAAGTTCCAGCCAAAATGGGAAGGTCCATTCATCATTGAAGCTGTGTTCTCCAATGGTGCTTACCGCCTCGCTAAGCAAAATAGGAACTTGCTCATGCTGCCTGTCAACGGCAAGTTCCTGAAGAAATATTATGTCTAAACGACGTATTCCAGATTTTCGAGTCATATACCCGCTGGTACCGCTGAACTCACATTCACAATATCCTAGATCGTCGAGTCATGTACCCGCTGGTACCGCTGAACTCATAAACGACATATTCCAGATTATCGAGTCATGTACCCGCTGGTACCACTGAACTCACATCCATATCATCTCCAGATTATCGAGTCATGTACCCGCTGGTACCGCTGAACTCACATCTATATTATCTCCAGATTATCGAGTCATGTACCCGCTGGTACCGCTGAACTCACATCCACATTATCTCCAGATTATTGAGTCATGTATCCGCTGGTACCACTGAACTCACATCCACATTATCTCCAGATTATCGAGTCATGTACCCGCTGGTACCGCTGAACTCACATCCACAATATTCCTAATTTTCGAGTCACGTACCCTCTTGTACCGCTGAACTCATGCCCTTCTTCCACAAAGATATCCCAAACTACCAAGTCATGTACCCGCTGGTACCTCTGAATTTACGCTTTGATTCTAAAACTTATAGATTGTCGAGTTATGTACCCGCTGGTACCCCTGAACTTACATTCCGGTCACTCTTTTGAAAGAAAGTCATGTATAACCGTACCTCTGAACTTTCTTCCTAAAAGCGATCCTCCCTCATGATCCACTACCCGCACTCCCAGTGCACAAAAAGGGTAACGGGTCCACAAACTTCCAAAACGACCATGTCGATGCTACCTTTGAGTCGTCTCAATTCCGCCAAAAACAAATCACCCACTTATATGGAACTTCCATGTCCTCATTACCTCTGAGTCGTTCTATGTACCTCCTCTTCATTGAGCCCACTCCTGCCATGTCCTCATTACCTCTGAGTGGGAAGGCTCCGTTGAAGAAACCTTCATGCTTGCCATGTCCTCATTACCTCTGAGTAAGTATGTCGATTCCCTTTCAACCTATTATCTGTACCCACAACCGGAGTACGACAAGGATAATAGGTCCACAAATGTCCTCTGTTGACCACAAATATCCTCCGTAGAATTCACTCCTGCCATGTCCTCATTACCTCTGAGTAGGAAGATTCCGCGGTAAAACCCTCATGCTTGCCATGTCCTCATTACCTCTGAGCAAGTATGTTGGTTCCCCTTTCATCCTATTATCCCTATCCTAAGCCAGGGTACGCCAAGGATAATAGGCCCACAAATATCCTCCGCTAAGTTTCTTAGCACAAGTCCACCATCTCTCATCATGTCCCGGGAGCCCAGCTGCTCTACGGAATTCCTTTTTCCGATACCAGGAGCATCCATGACCACTTTGCCATGGCTGTTCCAGGTGTCCTAACCAAACTTGTCATCCGTACCTAAAACCAAGGTATGCCATGGATGACAGGTCCATAAACAAGTCCCCCATGCGGGGCAAACAACATCACAGGCACAACAAGCAATACAAATAAAGGGTAGGATGGAAAGTACTCTTTATTTGAAGGAAGAAAAAAAAAGCACTACATGTTTGGGACCACGTCCCTTTCAAAAGAAAGAGAGAGAAAAGAAAACAAAAGAAAGAAAAGCCGACTACATTTCGGCATTACTAAATTCTAGGAGACGGTTTCTCACTGAGGTGGTCCCCCGCTCAATCCGCTGTCGAGCCCGACGCTCAGCCTCTTGGGATAACCGTACCCCATTGTCCAAATCCATGAGCGCTTGTCAGTCGTCTTCTAACTTCTTCAGGGCAGTCTCCAGGTCAGTCGAAGCTTGATTAACCCTGTCAGCCTCCTGAATAATTAGCCCCCTGTCAGTACGGGCAACCTCAAGTTCGGACTCCAAGAAAGTCAACTTCCTCTGAAGCACGAGAATCTGCTCCCACGTGTCAATAATCTTACGAGAGGCAGTCTCCTCCCGAGCTGTGACGTCTTCATTCGCGTGACTCAATTGATCATACCGATCAGATAAGTCGCTGAGGTCCTTCAGTATGGCCGGCCTGGTTTTATCCCGAGCAGCTTTAGTCCTCTCTATGGCGGCGATAAGGGAACCCCGCTCCTCATTTATAACAGCAGACAGATCAGCCTGCCGTAATACCCGGAGCTCGGCCACCAGCTGATCAGTCTCCAACAATTTTGCCTCCAGAAATGCGGCCATCCTTGCATCACCAGAAAGATTCCTAAGGATATCAATTTGACCCTGGGCGCATTGCCGGGCCAAGGTGAAGGAGGTCCCTCTTTCCACAACAGCTTCTATTCCCCTCTTCAAGTGACTATGAAAACTGGCAACCACATCCTGTAACGCATCGTCCAAAACTTCTGCAGAGGATGGCGTCAGAGGAAGCGGGGACGGCAACATCGGAAGAGTGATGCTAGAGCTTGCCACCAGGGGAACAGAGTCTGAGCAGAACAATACGTGAATGGCGGCTAACTCGTCTTCCGCCGCCCGGAGAGCTTGGATACTCGGTAGGGCAGAAAGGTCGATTCTCGGAGCCGCCGGAGCAGAGGATGACGCAAGGACCATCGTTCCCTGCCCCGACTGCCCCGATACCTGGCCCGCTAAACTTGAGCCCCCAGCAGGCCTATCAAAATGAGCCGGAAGGTGAGGGGGTACACCCCTCTCCACCAGTGCCCTTTCGGCTGGGTTTGTCTCAACAATGTCCATCCTCGGCACTGGAGAGGCAGGACCTGTATGCCCAGATTAACAATCAATCGACGTAACCTGAAGGACGTGATGATAGAGCAGATAGGCCTCCTCACAAGTTAAGATTCGGCTTATCTTACCAAGGGAGGAGCATGGAGGCTGCTGCTCATTCACAGCTGGCATGGTCTCCTCATCCGCAATCTCCAAGTTAAACTCGACAGCGTCCTCTGTCCCCGCCACCTCGAAGGGGGATACGGCTCGATCAGCATCATCTCGAGAAGATTCTGCGATCTCAGAGACAGACTCACGGAAGCTCCCGCCATCCCGGGTCACCACCTCGGCATCTTGAGACTCTTCTTCTTCTCTTGACACCTACAATTGAGAAAGAAGATGATTAAAATCGAAGCTAGAAGAAAAGAAGGAAGAAAGAATTAGGAGTGGTTTAGTTACCTCTGACGAGGGGTTGACTTCTTCTCTGCTTTCTCTTATAGTTAGCTGGCGGTGTCTGGTCGCAACCAGCTTCCGGGAACGAGAAATACCGCCAACAGGAGAAACGTGCCTGCTACGTTTTTGAGCAGGGCCAAGCGCAATGGATGGCTGATCTCCCAACATCTCATCTGACAAGATTGGCGGCTGATCCACCTCTACGTCTGCCACCGGAAGGGTAGAGTTATCTCTATCATGCTCGTTGCCTTCATCATCCTCAGTCGCAGAATCCAAATCTGGCACTTCGACTCTAGTCTTTCTCTTCTTGGCCCCTTGGGACCCTTTCTCCAGGCCGGTACCAACAATAAAACTGGCACCCGGGTTAAAACCGACCGGGGGTTTGTTCGCCATGACATGGTACAAGGCCGCCATGTACAAGATCTCCATTGACGCCTTAATAGCAGGGACTGAGAAAATGGTATGGGTATGGAATGTATCGTAGTATTGCCAAGCCCTGATACCATCAAGAAGGCTACCTTCAAAGCCCAGACAGAAGCTGGGATTGTCTAAACAAAGCTGGCTGTATCCAAACTGGCGGGCAAACCTGCTAGGCAGATAAGGCTCCAGAAAAACAGTATTACGATTACGATACACCAGATGTGCGGGGCGGATGTTACGCAGCCATAGGAGCATCTGGCCGTCCAGAAGTTGAGGGGGCGCAATACCGTCAAGAAGTACAGCCTCTATGTCCTTGGCAGTAAAGCGAGGGATAGATACGAAAATATGATACATATCTGCCCTCGCCAACACCATCCGGCAAGTCCGTATGGTCTCATACTCCCAAGCGTCATCACGATAGTGGAAGATAAATGCGTCATCATCAGTCACACCGTCTTCAGAGCCCGGTCTCATCAAAGATGGATAATGTATCAACAACCACCCCATCAAATAGTGATAGGGCAACTCAGTCCGTTCAAAATCCTTGGTCACGTCACGAGCAATGATCTTGGATGTGAAAGTACGAAGGCCACGGTGTATACTGCACACCATGGCCGGGAGGAGAGCTAGCCTGATTCGCAAAACTAACTTCACAGCCGGAAGGATGAAGTTACGACTGATTCTCTCGATAGAACCAGCTCCTCCAGAGACTACGCAGTTTTGCAGCCATACCATCAAAAATCCCGCCAGGAGCGTTTTTTTTGACAACTCTTGGGTTTCCTGGTAGAAATAACCGAAAGAGTCGGTTTTACTCCCGAATCTGTCACTGGTGGTGTTCACCCTCTTAGCCGACGACACCAAGTCTTTCACCGCCTCCCGGGATCGAGGGCGACGGGAAGTAATTCATCCTGAGGCATCTGTCGGAAAGAGATAGTGCACCCAGTCCTTGGTGTGGGGAGCATTCCCTTCCGAGTTGTTATCTTTTCTAGCCGTCTGATGACATGTGCTGTAGTGACACAATATCTCCTGATAAAGGGGCACGAAGCCTGGATACTATCGTTTCAAATCTTTGAACTCCTCATTCGTGGGAGTATACGCCTCAAAAGCTTCGTCCCTCCAAGGAAGCTTGGAGACCACATGCATTTCGTAGAGCGCAAGCCCCATTTCCCCTAATGGTGTATAGAAGGTTCCCGTACGGCGGTTATACATCTCCAGTAGAGACATAAACAACTTCTTGTTTATGGGCAAGCCATAGCTGGTGCCCCGAATAGCATGATAAAGGCCTATCTCACACAAGAAGGCCTCATACTTTTACAAAATCCACATAGACAGATTGGTCCACGATCGAACAAGATGTACCCAACTAGGGAGCATCAACCGACCAATGGGGTAGGAGCCCTTCCGAGCAAGTTGATTTATAAAGGTGTCGGCGGTAGAAAACGTAAAATTGGGGCCCGGCACATTAAAGAAAGTACTTGGGACCAATCCCGTTACAGAACAGCTGGTGTGCACCTTGCCTGCAGTCACTGACTTCATGCTGTTGTTATAATGGATGTCTCCCACAAACATCCCACCTCGGGTAGGAGTTAAAGTCTCTCCCATCTTCCGGTCCAGTGGGAGCATATTGAACCAAGATAATGGGAAGTATCGCTCCATTTAGGGGATGCGGATCGCCATCCCGTTAGAGACAAAACTCCAGTTCTCCGACACCTCCAGAACATGACTGTTCTCCACAGTCAAGGCGTCTCCAAAGAAGAACACAGGCTTCAAATATTCCCTTTCAAATTTCCCGGAGTTCATCATAGCGTTAAGGAAATGGAAAGGCTGGTTCTTGATGGCATTCAATCTAGTCGCAGATTCGTCACTCGGAAATTGGTCTGTCATATGCTGAACAATATGGTCGTACCTATAGTCGAGAGCAGCTTGGGCACTACCCACCAAGAGTTCTCCAGCAGCATTAACCGGCAGATTGACTGAAGAGAAGACAGAGAAAGATAAGTTAAAAGGATGGATAAAGAGAACTGATTGGGTGCTTCCAAGCCTCATGCGGCTCAGGAAAACATCCGTGCGGATCCGATTTAATGAAGCCTTATGCGGCTCCAACTTAACGAAGCTTCATGCGACTCAAGCTCAGAAGGGCACTTATGCGGCTCCGTTCAATGAAAGTCCATGCGGCTCAGCGTCGCTTATGCGGCTTCGTCGACGAAGCGCGTATGCGGACACAGTAACTTTCTTATGCGGCTCACAGCTCAGCCATAGGTTGAACATGCGGCTCACAAAGGCTCGTGCATAAAATATACGACGTAGCCATAGCAGTTAGGGTTCTTTAACTCATACATTGTCCTTACCAGTAATGGGGGGATGAACGTCAGGATGAACATCGGGTACGACGACCGACGGAGGAGCAGTCGCAGTCGAGGCAGAAGTAGAGGCTGCCTTCTTGCCCTTTGCTGCCATGGTCTTCTTGGGAGCCATTAGTTATCGGAGAGGAAAAGGACAATCGAGATAGGGAAGATTTGAGGGAAAAGAGAACGTAAAGAAGCCCTTTCTCTCTCCAAACACCTCTTATTTATAGAAGGACGAGAAAATGAGGACACGTGGATCAGTAACCGCCTCATAAAAAGTGGAACCGACTCCTCGAATTTCATCCCCGAGATTCACCCAGGGCATAAAATTCAAAAGATTTAATGAGACGACCCTTGGGATTTTCCCCCAAAGACGACGCCGAAACGAAGTGAAGACAATTAAAGACCCGCACACGTGGCAAGAAGCTATGCGGCTCAAAGGTCCCCTGCGGCTGAAACATCCATGCGGTCAGGGTTTCATATGCGGCCAGAAGAATATACAGCCATGCTTCTTATTCAAAGTATTTCAATTTTGTAAATTGAAAACTTTGAAGGGGGTCTTGTAAAAGCATGGAAAATGATCCATGCGGCTAGGAAACCCCATGCGGCTCAGAAAGCTCATGCGGCTCAGAGAGTCATGCGACATAAGGGACTATGCGGCCTAAGACATCCCATGCGGCTCAGAAGACATATGGCGTAACAGTGCTCCCCTCCACCCTATGCTGCATTAATTACTTTGACGGCTGACAACTCTGAAAAAAGTGACAGCCCTGACACAAGAGAGGTAATTATGACTCTGTCATAATGACAGACCCCTAGAGAAGAAAAAGAGATCTCTGACACAATCTGCCGAGATCCATAAAAATGCCACGTGATCTTGCCACGTGGGCGTTCGTATGCGGCTCGAGCGAAGACTTCCTATGCGGTTCAGAATGAAGCCGTCCTATGCGGCTCAGGCCGAAACAGTCTCATGCGGCTCAAGCGGAGGCCTTTCCATGCGGCTCAAGAGGACCATTTCCATGCGGCTCAGGCGGATGTATCCCTATGCGGCTCGCAATGATCATCTCCATGCGGTTCAAAGGTTCGAGGTGGGCCACTACCCAAGCAGCCCTGACACGTGGCCCAAACCTTATGCGGCCCAAACCGTATGCGGCTCAATCTTCATGCGGTTCAGATCCCTCCAGTGGCTCCTAGGATACGTGTCCTAAGCCGATCAATTTTCCAGATTTACTGCAATCAGAGATTGGGTCAAATCCCAATAATCTGGGACACGTGGCAGGAGAATAAATCAAATTTATTCGCAGACATCAGCAGATCATCATGAGGAAGATTTATTCCAATCAGCATTAATTACTGATGAGATTTGGTATAATCTACACTTAATGGCCCAGATTCATCACACTCAAAACTAATGGCCTAGATTGACCAATCCACAGGCCGTCGCCATATCTAGGAAGCAATCATTGCAACCCTAATGATCACACCCCATTCCTATAAATAGCAAGGTGCCATTCCCTTGCAAAATATACATTCCCTGGTAATATATACAACGGAGAGAGCGCGACCAGAGAGACCCCTTTTCGAGATCAGAGAGCATTAGAAGACTTGGAGAAAAAAACAGAGGGAGAGCAAAGAGAGCATTTCTTCAATGCCGAGCAATCTTCTGGAGCCAAGGCTGCATACCGATCGTCCAAGGAGTAAGGAAGGGCTGCCGTCGCCTTCCCGAACCTCTATCGTCAACCCCCAGAATCTAAAATAAACAATTGTACTTAGTCTGCTGTACCTAGGCTTTCGTCCCTAGGCTTTCTTTGTACAAGCGAGTTTGTATTGTGAGTCTAAGTTCAGTCCTCCCATAAAACTGTTCTGTACTTTTACAATCAATGGCAAACACATATGAAAGAGATATCAGATATAGCTGAAGATCAATCATCTACTGAGGATCAGTCTATTAATGAAGATCCACCAGAAGAGCAACCTTTGAAGATCATAGTCAAGGGACGAATCCAATCCTAACCTGTCAATGATCAACCTTTGATAATCAAAGTTAAAGGAAGAACTCAAGCTTCATCTGAGGAATTAATAAATATTCCTGCTAAAAGCCAAGTTCAACCTTTTATGATCAAGGTCAAGGGGCGTACTTCTTGTACGAATGATCCAAAACCACCATTGATTGTCAATCTTGGCAAAACTATGCAGAAGACGGATAATGGTCCACTGATGATTAATTCAAAGCGTAGCAGTCAAATTATAAATGATGTAAATATTGATCATTCGGTACTTTCTGATATCAATGAAGATTTCCTTTTCGAGTATATGGCTGTCAAGTTTATTGAAAGGATGACTTTATCTTCTGATAATCAAAGTCATCAATATAAAGGTGACATACAAAGAAGAAACTTTATACATCGACCATAAGGAAAATTTCTTTCCTCTTCAGGTTGATATTGGACCTTATGCTCAAAAGTTCTTAACATCTTCTCCCTATCTTCTACCTGTGGCCGCTTCATCACAAGCTTACGTAACTTTTAGACGTCACGAAGAATCTTATTTTGTGGTTCCGTTTGATAAGAAAAACAAGCGCCAAATTGTGTTTGGCCTGGCTAGAAATATCCCTGTTGCTCAGACAGATGATCTGAAAGATAAAGATAAAGAAAAAAAATCCGAATTGACAAATATAGTCAACAATATATCAAGATTATCCAGAATATGGGGTATGATTTGAAGACTATGCAAGGTCTCAATCAAGGCAAGGGTAGACGACTACCGTTATGTGGTGATCCGTTTTACCAGAAGTGTAAAACCCCTCAAATTAAATTTTTGTTTTTTTTTTTATTTTATTTTTATTAAATTGTTATTTTAACTAGTAATTAATTAATGTTGATGATATATAGTAACATATATATATAAATATATATGTATATAAATATGTGGCTATATTCAACTGTGGATGTGTGGTAATGTGTAAACCTAATTAAAACTCTAGATAACTTAACCTTTAACCCAAGTTTAGTCCTAACCCTAATCTATTTTTAGTCTCTATTTTAATTAAGAAATAAATTCACATGTTTATATAAATATAATGCTTGATTTACTTAACCAACCCTTAACCCATTCCCTACCCATTGATTTTCGGTTACCACAAAGTGTGGATCTCATGAAACCGAATGATAACCTCTCCTTCCCTTCCATTTTTTCGGCCACACCACAACTTCTTCCCCCTCCATTTTTTCGGCTACCCGAGAACTCCCCTTCCTTCCTATCCCGGCCGGCGTGCATTCAGCGAGGAGATCACCTCGTCCTCGGCGTTCAGGCCATCTCCGGCAGCGCCATCGCCTCCGTAGCGTAGCCCCGACTCCCTACAGTCGGCAGGTACGATCTCGAGCCTCCACGTGGCTTTGTCACGAGGATATCCCCCTACAAAACCTAGAGCATTAATTTCTATATTCTCTTTTCCTGCAAATAGTCATTGATTAATAATTTGTGTAAGGAAGAAATAATGATTTTAATTAGTATTATTAATGTTTAATGATTGTTAATTTAGCGTAGAATCAGAAATAAATTGTAGAGAAATTGTTGTGAATTATTATGATTTTATCCATATTAATTCGTGAATGTGAAGTAATTATTTGGTGTGATTATGGCTGTGTAATTAATTAAGTAATGATAAATTGATAGTAATTTGTACCTAAATTATTAGCCTATTGATTAGAGACATTAGTATAGATTCTATATTAATTGTATCAGATTTTTATACAAATTATTCGTATTTATCAAGTATTTTAACTGATGTCAATAATGCAGTTTTTGTGTAAAGTTCCACAGAATTATATATGCTGTTTTTGATTTTTAGAATTTAATCCATTAGGAATCACTCGTTATGATCTATAGATAAATTGTAGGTAATTATGTAATCTAATTACTGTTAAATTTTCAAGATTTAATAAATAGTTTAGATATTTTATTTATATTTTAAACTGTGAATTACTGATTCTAAATGACTGTTTATTTACACTGTTTTGGATTTTTATTAATTAATTCATTAAGAATTAATTAATGAGTTTTATACAAAACTGAGAGATAATAATTATACCTATTTACTGTAAAATTTTCAAAATAGAATAATTATGTTCGATATTTATTTGGCATTAAACCAGAGTTAAATATATTTGATTATGTAATTAGTTCAATACTAGTTTTAATTTATAATAAATATAAATTATTATTAGTAATGCTCATAAATGTAAAGTCACTGTTGGAAATGTTATTTTCTGTGATTTATGATTTTTCCCAATTTATTAGTGAATTTTTAACATTTAATTCTAATTGCAATAGCTAAAATAGTGATTTTTATATATTAGTAGTTAAATGTTTTATTTACTTATAAATTAGGTAAATAATATTAAAAATATTATTTACAGTAGAATTTCATGGAAAAGCATTTTTTTTACCAAATTTAGACTTGTCATTATTTATTAACTAGTATTTATCATTAATGGGAATTTGTGAATGCATGTGTTTCCTAATTGTTTAACTAATTAGTTATAAGTAATTTATTAATTATTAAATTATTAATTGTATTAATAATTTTAGAATATAAAGTATAATAATAAGTGCTTCATACTTATTATTGTATGATATTATTCATATTTATTAGTAATGATTAGTTAGTAGTAATGGTTTGATATTAATTATCAATTAAATGTATAGTTAATTTGGGTAAATAGTAATGAATTAGGGTTAATGTTATTGTAGGATTATTCATTTCTCGGAACTTGGACTCGATACCAGACTCGGATTTTCAGCTATTGGACACAGGCAAGTACACCTTGCTTGACTTTACTATGCAGTATTACATTTGACCAGTTATTACAGTTGTGTGCACTCGTCACCATTTATGACTACCCTGTGAATAGTTAGTATAACTTGACACGTCTCAGACACGCATCACAAATGAGTGAGTTGAGTGCATAGATTTTGTGTTGATTGGCCATTAACATGTGATCTTGAGTTGTAGCAGTGGTTAGTTACATTATATGTATATTGTCGTCTTGCATATTATTTGTACCGTGTATACGGTACAGGTATTCATTGGGTGGGGAGAGTCTACTAGTGGTGTATGAGAATTCTGTTTCCAATGTACGCTGGATGCTCGTAGCCCCTCGTTCTCAAACCGTAGAACGCTTGGTGGACGTTTCTTCTTCTTCTCCCCCTCTCATGTGCCACTAAAGATGTCTCAAAATGTATTTACACTTAGATGGTTAGAACACCTTAAATTGTGTACTACGTATTTCCTGTCCTTGTTTGGTTAAGGAATTACTTAGTAACATATTTATTTAGTTACTTTTACTTTACTGCTCAGTATTATCTTGCATGTCATTTTTTCTGTGTATTTGTTATGTCCCTCTGAGGACCTGGTATTTTTTCCAGAGCTTGATGAGGATTCCTACCCGACTGAT